>CAUYSK010110904.1:0-41317 GCA_963575035.1 Avahi laniger
AGAGTCTCACTCTTTTGCCCGGGCTAGAGTGAGTGCCGTGGTGTCAGCCTAGCTCACAGCAACCTCAAACTCCTGGGCTCAAGTGATCCTCCTGCCTCAGCCTCCCGAGTAGCTGGGACTACAGGCATGCGCCACCATGCACGGGTAATTTTTTCTATATATTTTTAGTTGTCCAATTAATTTCTTTCTATTTTTTGGTAGAGACGGGGTCTCGCTCTTGCTCAGGCTGGTTTCGAACTCCTGAGCTCAAACAATCCGCCCGCCTCGGCCTCCCAGAGTGCTAGAATTACAGGCGTGAGCCACCGCGCCCGGCCTAACACTAGACATTTTAAAGAGAACTCCTCTCTCTGGTACACTTGAGTATTTTGCAACTGAATTACATTAAGATAATTAATAGCATGTACTGTATGTAATTGCTTGTTCAATCCAGGTATAGGAAATTATGAAAAGGGTAAATCATTGACTTGATCTTTTTTCCTTTTTTAATTGCAGGTTGGTTTGTTTGTTGCAAGACCTTCCAGACCCAATGGTTCTTAATCTTTTGGAGGTCACAGATCCTTTTCAGGATGTGATGAAATGCCTTTTCACAGAAAAATGTATATGTGCACAAGTGCACACATCTATTACCTGTGACTTCAGAGGGTACACGGAATGCCTACTGCACCTATTAATCCCAGGTTCAGGGACCCTCTGGGACATGGCTCAGCAAACTTTTTCTCTAAAGAACCAGGTAGTAAATATTTTTGGCTTTGTGGGCCACATACAGTCTCTGTCACAACTACTCAACTCTGCTGTTGCATTACAAGTGCACCCACAGATAACATGCAAATGAATAAGCATGGCCGTGTTCCTACAATACTTTATTCATGAACACTGAAATTTGAATTTCATGTCATTTTCACATCACAAAATATTATTCTTGATTTTTTTCAACCATTTAAAAAATGAAAACCATTTTTAGCAGGCAGCCTGTAGAAAAAAATGTATGTCGGACCATAGGTTGCCAACCCCTGCTGCAGGGCGTGGGTTCTAAATATTACATCTTTATTTTCACTGACTTCTAATTGAAAATTACATTTCCTTCCATTATGAATATAGGCAACAAACCACAGTAGCATCAGCAGTACTTTGATTTCTTCTGTCACCAGTAGAAATCACAGGTATGTTCATATCACATTAGAGTTGTTGCAGACAACTCAAAATATTTATTATGCTCATCACTAATTTTAAATCATGGTTATTATTAGATCTTCTGTGGTATTTTATTGTTTAAATGTGCTGATGAAAAAGCATATATATATCACAAATTAGATTTTTAACATTTGGATAACTCTATTTCAATGTAATTGATTTCCTTTCTAACCCTATATATTTTATTTTACAGGTTTAAAAACAGCATTCTGAGAAGCAGTCCAGAGCTTTCACCAGATACTAAAGGAGTTCACAGTACAGAAAGGGTTAAGAGCCCTTCCCTGCTCCAGGCTAACAAACCACAGCGTCTCTTACCAGGGCATTCACATCTTCGGTCTTGTGGATGAGCATCCGTATCTCCTCTGGATCACCGCTGAAGATTGCTTGGACCAGTGGTGGCTGTAAACACAAGAGAATGGGAATTAGAACTATAATTGATATATTTGATTGCATTCAGATACGGAGGTGAGAAGAGGACTTTTTTCCCCTAAAAGTTTATCCAATAATTATCAATCGACAGATGAAGATGAATGAGACTCAGACCTACCCTCTCCAAAAGTGCAGTGTGGGAGAAATTTATATAAAGAAATAACTATAATATGATCTGAAGGCCATGACAGTCACATCTAACCTGGGGCTATGAACTACAGTGAGAGTAACATGAAAATCACCTATAGTTGAAATTGTCCTTGATAAACACTTAAATTCTGACAAGGAAACCACCAAATATGTGGTTTTGTGTATATAGTTTGTATGGACTGAGTTGTGTCTCCCCAATATTCGTATGTTGTATGCTCTAACCCACAATGTGACTGTATTTGAAGATAATTAAGATGAAATTAGATCATAAGGGTGGGGTCCTAATCTGAAAAGATTCACATTCTTATAAAAAGATGACAAGACACCAGAGCTCTCAAGCTCCTCTGTGCCTTCATACAGAAGGAAACGCAGTTTCTCCGACTTGTCTGATGATAAGAATCATCCAAGATGCTTATTAAAATAATGTTCCCAGATCCCTTTCCTGGGGATTCTGATTTAATACCTCTGGAGTGGGGGGCCTCCAAATCTATTAATACATTTTTAACAAGTGCTCACCTAATTCTTAGGAGTTGGCAGCAAACACTGGCCTCAGGTAAAATAATTAGCATCACCTACCTTGACCTCTCCCTGTGCTATCTACTTGGGAATCTGAGTCCTCATTTTCCTTCTAAACCTTCTTTTCTTTTTTTTAACCCTCCTACTACCTTTTTTACAGGTTTTGACGCTGTTTATTGTTAGTTTGGTGGGCCAAAATAAGTATTATCAGTAGGATATAGTAAGATTCCTTGAGGAAACACTATATAAAAAATGTCAAATTGCAGATGAATATCTCAATATGCCAGGAATTTGCCCATGTGTTTCCCCTCTGCCATAGAAGTTTCCAGAAAATGGACAGGTGTAGCTCTTTTTTTCTCCCAAGATGTTCTGTCAATTCTGCTTCTTGCCAAGGTGTATAGATAATTTTTCAAATTGCTAACAATTACATAGCCAGAAAGAAGTCTTAAAAAGAATACAAGCTGTCCACTAGTTCAGTCTTAGCTGGTTGCTCTGCCTAAAGACAAGGTGCCCTTCCATGCTCTTCCTGACTAACCAAGTCTCCAGGTTACATCTGCCCGATGGTGAGAACCACATTTCACACAAGACACAGAGTTAGACGCAAATTCAGGGCTTCGACAAAAATATTGAATCTTGTTCATCTGATTCATATTTCTCTATCTGCTGTGGCTCGTGGTCAAATGCTCACATATTCATTTCTGCCTTTTTTGAATCTTAAGAGAAAACAAACAACAAATCCCAACAACCACAGGACCTTAAATAAAAGTAGAGTCTGACAAGATTTTAGGGTTAAATCAATAGTGGTCAATCAACAGTTGAGAAGCTAAGATTCTAAGGAATCAACCTAACCCAGGAGTGAATACACACTAGTTAATCACTTTAAGGAAACGCAATGAGGTGAGCAGAGCTTCCTACTCCTGAGTGTAAGGAATGCTTGCAGATATTCTGTTGCACTCACTTAGTCCTACACTTCTCAAGGAAGGCGAGCATGCCAAGCTATGCCTGGAATGTTCCCAAAAAGAGCACCCTCACAAAGCTGCCAGAGAAGAATGCCAGCACCAGTCCCTCCACTGGGAGTGGTATCTAGACCTTCCCAAAGACTCTGGGCCTAGTGCTGCTAAAAGCTACTTTGCAGAGTATTGCCAATGCACGGAATTCCTGGAAGCCATTGGGAAGAAGACTCTGAGCTACTGCTGTAACCCTCCCAATGCTGTAGTGCATATCTGCATACAAATACCCACGTGTATATTCACTGTCCATACTCATGCACGTACGCGTAGAGATACATGTTGATTCACATACAAACCCCTTCCACTCTCTGTGCAACAGAAAAGCGCCTATTCTCCACAGCCCAAAGCCTTGCTAGATGGACATCTCTAGCCCCAGCTATGCTGTGTGGCCACTGTGACATCATTGTCTTTACAACTATAAATCCAAGCATCGTGGGAGTCCAAAATGGAACTTCACAGATACCGCACCTTGCTTGAATGGAAGCTGTGTGTCTGCATGGATATAATTCTTGAACTAAATTACTGTGAGTCTTGAGCAAATAGAATTTATTTTTTAAACATTATGCATGTTTCTTTTTTTGTTCTCCATACTCCCAAATAAAACATGCCCAGAGAGCATATTGGCATTCCCTTTTGTTGGAATTTTAATCCAATCCTGCTGTTTTATTTTCCCCCAGGTAAACACTTAACCTGAGAATAAATATTTGGAAAAAGATATATCTAAATACTGTCGGCATTGCATGATTTTTTTAAAGAGAGAATATTCTAATTACAATATTCTTGCTCGTAAATATCAAGGATTTATATACTCTGTTGACCATTGATTTGGCAACCATTATAATTTTTGTAGCTTTTGCCTTAACCTTGGTAAGGCTTAGAAGCAAAGCCTTACCTATCCAAGAGCAGAGTCCTAAGCCTTGGCATATGAAGGTATTTCTTTTAGAAATTTCACACATTTCAGCCCTAGCATATACAATGCAAGAGTGCTTTGTGTGCAATAGGCTACAAAACTGAATAAACACAAACTCATAACAGGGGTTAAAACTGTGAAAAATAAATAGTGGCAGGGCAAAAAAGGAGATTCAGATACCAGGAAATCATTGATGATCATTCCATAAAGAAATATAAATTCTTAAGAGAGGTATGCAGTTATTTCAGCTTCAATTGCTAGAATTTTCCTAGCATGCTTAGCAGCTGTAACTGGAAATGATTACCATGTGCTCCAAATATCACCACAGTCCCTCACCTAGATTCTCAAGGCAGAAGGATATTTCCTGGGCCTAATTTACCAATAGCACAAGTGGAATTTGTTTTTCAAACGCTACCTGTCCCTCACCTAGATTCTCAAGGCAGAAGGATATTTCCTGGGCCTAATTTGCCAATAGCACTAGTGGAATTTGTTTTTCAAACGCGACCTGTCCTTGTCTTTCAACATCACCAATTACCAGCCTCCTACTCCTTCTTCCAGGAGTGTTGAGGACTTCCTTCTAGAGGTGACTGTCTGCCAGGCTGATAACTTGACCCCTCTAAGATAGAAGTGCAGAACAGAGGGGCCCCTTGAATTTGGCAGCCATTATAAATTTTACAGCTGACCTTACTAACACTGGGCACTGAAACCTTATCAGGAGAAAACCACTTTCTCTACCCATATCCCCTATCATCCCATCCAATTAAATATTTTTTTGTCTTTTCTCTCACACTAAAAACAAACTGAAAATACTTGATTTCCAAAACTAAGATGCTAAATCAAATGTATTAGCGATAGTTATTCTCAAACTTTGAAATAGAATTACAATTCCACTAGGGGGAGCAAGATGGTAACTTGTTACCTGGGAGATAAAAGTAAAGGTTCAGGTTGTGTAATTAAGGGAGTGAGGGAGTTGAAGGATCCACTTAATTCAAGACGGAGAAGAACTTAAACTTCTGAGAAAGTTCTTAGTAATAAGTAAACACATACACCATGTACCATCAAACACACAAAAAAAATTTCCTATCAATCCTTGAGGGTTCAGGTTTTTAGGAAATAATAAAGCTATCTAAAACCCAGGTACTTAATTATCATTTTCATCATCTGCAAACTCCGAATCAATTATTTCCTCAATTCCACTAAAAAATGTTACTACTAGTGCATCAGACACACCCTCCATTTCAGAATGAAGTCATCACGGGTTCTACAGAGAGAGCTTGGCTGGTTAGAGCACCCACTCCGGCCAGCAGTGACGTCACCAATCCCGCCAGCACCACCTGGCAAAATCCCCTAAGGAAACCACCGTCTTGATTTTTGCTAAAATCACTGTACAGTGCACTTCACTTTCCCTTTGTCAGAGCTGCATGCTCCTGACTAATAAATTGGCTTTGGAAATGAGTAGAGTGACAAAGGCTATCGCTGAGCGTAACTACGGCCAATGTTTAATAAGCCCAAGAAGCATCCAGAAGATGCTCCAGAACTTCCTTCCAAATTCCTAGTGTACTGCTTGTCTTTTTCTGCTTAGACTAAGTAAAGACCTAGGTCTAAAAGAAAACATCTTACATTCTAATCAGGACTGGGTATTGGGAATCAATCAATACCCAAGAAGGAAAAAATGATATTCCTAAACATCTGTCCATACTTGAGCATTCTGAGTACAGTATGTCATTAAAGAAAGAAGGGAGCGTGTTATTAGTAGCTAATAGCTGATGCAGCAATAATCTGGCCATGTGAAGCCATCAACTTATATGAACAAGCTGAAACACTCCATTAGGTAACAACTGGTTTTTGTATAAGGCAGCGCTTGAATTTTTGCAAAACGATAATAAAAATGTGATCGAGTCACTAGATTTAATGGACAAAACTTGCTAGCTCTATTCATGTGGGTCCTGCTGTGTGATTTGCTGCAAGAATGCCATTAAGTATTTCCCGAATATAAAGATCATTCTTTACTTAGGGAGAAGTTCACTCCATCCCAGAAAGATAATGATGGTCATAAAATCAAAATCTGTTACTCTCAAGCACCATAAGAACTACACGAAATACAGCGAGTCCTCATAAACATTTTTTTTAAAAATCAGGAAGTGCGGCAGGACTACATGTCTAAAAATGTCTCCTAAGGGGCTATGCTGCAGAATAAATGTATATAATATTTCCAATTATTAATAAAAACAGAAAAAGCATAAAATTTTAACCAATAGTAATACCTTCTCACTAAGTATCTATTTGTCCACTCCTGTGAAAAAGGAACTATGTTTAATCAGAAAAAGGAGAAAATTAATTTGTAACGTAAGCTTTTCCAAAATGAAAATAACATGTAGGCACTGACTATCAAATTGTTATTCAAGGACCAACTATCGAGTTTTTGGAACATTCACATCCTTTGTTGCTCCTTCCTTTCCTGAGATTCTCCTTGGCTGTTTCTCATCAGCATCTTCACCAGAGAATAGCTACGAGGTCAAATAAAACCCAGGCATGTCAGCTTTGCTACTAGTTATTTACAAAAGGTTAGGCAAAAGGAAATGATGAAACAACCGTATCAGTCAAATTGAAATCTGGAGGCAATGTTGATTTTTACTGACCTCCAGCCTCTCTCATTTTTTACTAGACTAGGAAGATTAATGCTCTGGTATCAGACCAACCTGAGATGACATCCTAGCCATTTCAGTTTCAGTTTCCTTATCTATAAAATGGAGTTATGACAGCCATTTTACAAGATGTGTTCAAGAAACGGTGTGATATATGCAATGCCCCTGTGCAGAGCCAGATGCATAGTGTACACTCAATAAAAATAGTGATTATTTTTGACTTTGAGTTAATCTCAAAAACCTTCACAAGTAAGTACATTATGTCCATATATAAAAGGAAAAATGAGGGATTTTGAAAGATCTCCTCAAACATTACAGAACAAATAAATTGAGTTAGGATTATAACTCACTCCACACCACCTCTAAAGGAGGAGCCCATCATACTGGGGGAGAAGCTTTCATAGGCAGGGAAGCAAAAATCAAACTGAGCCTAGCTTGGCATTTGCTATACTGGGCAACCTCAGAAATGTCACCATAGTCTCTCTGTACTTGGAAGTCTAACCTACAAACTAATAATAACTCACTGAAATAATACATCATTATGATTAATCAAAATGTGCCATTATTTATGCCTGCTTGATGGGACTTGAGATTGTATTTTTACTACTTAAGGTTATCATAAAAATATGTAGTTACACCTTTCTTTTATGATTTTCTGATGGTCATGGAGGAAATGAATTCTCTGTTTGGAGGTGTGAATGGGTCAAATGATTTGCCTATTAGTGGCAAAGTTGAGACTAGAATTTAGTTTTCCTGATTCTCTCAGTTCAGTACTTTCTCTCATATGTCATGTTTATACTATAATAACATCATAAAATATATATAATTCATGATCAGGAATTTAACCTCAGTTTCAACATTCTCCTTATGGAGACATATTATACACTAAGGAAAAAGCTACCATATATGATATATATTCTCTATACATATGTGTGTATGTATTTATACTATATAGTGCCTAAATATATGTATATATTTCCAGATATAGTTCCTCTACATTAACAAAATAGCTAACAATGAAACAATCTTACCAAAAGACAGAAAGCAAAGGTTACAATCTTTCAAAGTAGAGAGGCTCAGTGTGGGTCTGAGTTATCAGAAAGATGGAGGCGGGTGCTAAGCTGAATTTTGAAGCATTAGACTGTGGAAAAAATCTTTCATGTTGGAGAATAATAGATGGTGAGGTTCAAAAAGGGACTAGATGGGTGGGGGGAGTGGCACCCTAGCATAAGGAGTTTTCATCCCAATCTCGTGGGCATACAGGAACCGGGGTCTTGAGCAAGAGAAAGGAGTGGAGTTTGCAAACATTTAATCTGGCCACAGTGTGCACTGAGCACTGGAAGAAGAGAGATTGGAGTTAGAGACCTAGTGAGAAGACTGCTGCTGCAATCCAAGCCATCATCGGAAAGAACTTTTCCATCTTCCTGCATCGCAGGCTACCCAGGTGCTACTGACTGGGACATGGTGGAAACGACAGACCCTGTTTTCAGTTCTTTGATGTCTGCTCTATTCTTGTATGCAAGTTTGGCACAGAATCTTGGCCACTTTCCTTCATTTTTTATATATAGCCCAAATGTCCTGCCCCCGAGACACTAATGTTTCCAGGTGAAATCAAGGTTACTTCCTTTAGTTCTGGAACACTTCCATTTTTCCCCCATAGAACCTCTGCGGATGTAAGCTCTGTTTTGTCAGACTTGTCACTTGATCACTGAATTTAAATCATAACATTTCAAAAATAGGCTGCATCCATAAAGAGAAAAGCAAAGCAAAACAAGGCAGACATACTTTGCCAAGTGCCATATTTTTATCAGGATCTGCTGCCAACTACCCACATCTTTTTTCACTCTGTCTAGTTTCAAATGGCTTGAAATCAAATCTAAACTTTAGCTCGGTTAATTAAATAGTGTTGGGGAGTTATCTTTTAAAGAAACTTAATTTAAGCAAGAGCACAATGGATCCAAGACTTCAGGGCACACAGAATATTTAACTCAATGTATTTTTAGCAAAACAAAAAGAACAACGATCTATACCTCTACAACAGTTTTCTGTTTGGAAAAATTGTTATAGAAGTTTTACTTCCTATCTTGGTTTTTGTTATATTCTTTGTATAACTGTATCTTACATCTTATTGAATTCATGTGGTTTCAAATATGAGAAATAATTTGATAATGTTAATCAATATAAACCATTTTAGTGATGTTTGTGGGGGGGGAAGTATGTGGCAGAAAATGATTTTCAAGTTTGTAGGTATATTCAGTATAATTTTTTTGTTCAAATACAGAAAGTAGCTCTCTGTTTTAGGATGCATTGTAAAACATGATTTTTTATTAAAGCCTGGTATGTGCATCTCTTACCATAAAAAGGGCAACAGTGAAAAATATTCCTTACAAAAAATGGCAGAAAATGATTCATAACTATATTATTATTTTCTGCAATCTTGAGTAATTATAGTTTTTGAGACTCTCAGAAATTGGAAGCTACATAAAGAAATTCAAGTGTCCCTTAAGAACAACAACAAAGTCAATATGTAGAAATAAAAAGTATTCAGTAGAAATGTGGCAATCTCTTGCTGTATTCGAGGGAGTTGGAATTACCGTATATGAGATATATGGGTTAACTCATCACATGAAGTCCTTCGTGATTCAGGCAACTCCAGATTGGGTTTGTCTAATATTTGTTAGTACCTGGATTCTTTCAAAACACCAGAAAGCCACTTTTTACACAATCAAGTCTTTCCAAAGCCCATCACAATTTTCCTTTAAACCCTCTCCTTTCTTTCTATAGTTCTTTTTCTTTGAATTTCATGTGTATTCTTAGCAGTTAAACTCTCACAGGGATTAGGGACCTGTGCAAAACTGAGTCACCTTCCTGGTCCTGGTTGTTCTGACGACTTGCAAATCTAAGGCTTGACTAGGACCTGGATTAGTCTCTGCCTGAGATGGCTGGAGGGTCCCCTGCTGCCCAGAAAGCCAGAAAAGTCACAAGGAATGTGAATCTATTAGAGACTCCCTCAGTGGAGTCTTCTGGGAAGCACCTTGTCAATTTCTCCATCCAAAATCCTGGCAAGAGCATTCAGTGATAGATTTCAAAGGGAAATGATAAGACAGCAGGAAGAGAGAGGAGCCTGAGAGACTGAAAAACATTAGATAATATAAAATGGGAAATTCTACAAAAAAAAAAAAGGACAGTCATATCATATTTCCTTGTGGAGACATCAACCCTGTTCATATTTCCTTTATTTCTCTACACACGACCCCCTCCAACAAGAGATGAAAGATATGTTTTCTAAAAATTAATCTGGTACATTTCAGATAACCATATTCAATTCAGCAAAGATTTGTTAAGCATAAGACATTTACTAAGTGCAAGAAATTCAGACACCGAGATGTCTTAGTCAGTCTCTCCCATGAATGAGTTCCCAAGGTGTAACAAGAAGTATACAAGTATACACAGCTAGAACGTAAGGCAAACACCGCAGGAGAAGTACACAGCGAAGGGAGAGACATTTCATCTGACTTCCTGAAAGATGCAGCCTTTGAAATGAATATTGGAGACGGGAGAGGATTAAACAGCAGAGATGAATGGAATGGGAAGGAAATGTCCCTTCTTTCATTCAGAAGCTGTGAACAGTAGCTGGGAAGACTGATCAGGCACAGGGAACAGTTTTATTTGGCTGGAGCATGAGAGAAATGAGGTAAGCTTAGGAGTAGACAAGGATCCTGTCATGGAAGGCCTTGAATGGCAGGCTAAGAAATTTGGACTCTCTTCTGTAGAACTGGGGAGCCATGGATGGGTTTTGAGCAGAGCAGTGACCTAGGAGTTGTACTTTAGCAGTATCACTCTAGAAACGGATTGTATGGTGAACTAGAGGAAAAGACTGGAGGGGTACAACGAGTTAGGAGACTGCAACAATGGTCTGGGGGAGGGCTCCTGGGGATGAAGTAGCCCTCAGTGGTTAGGGAGAACGTTCTTCTGGTAGCTAAGCTGCAGATCTAAAAGGTAAATGAACTATCCTCACCTTTAATGTAGCAAGGGCTAATGCCCTCAGGCCTGGCTGCCTACATTCAGAAAGACTCTGACCAACTTCCCCTGTAGGACACAGAGCTCTCTGGAGCAGCTCCAGCCCAGCATCAGCAGAGGAGCACCGGAAGTTCTGCAGCATTTGCTTTCTTTGCTCTTTCACTTGTGCAAGCTCCTCCAGTTGCTCACCGTGCTCTGTTCAGCTCTGGGACAGGAAGTTTCTGGGGCTCTGAAGTCAGTTAGCATCCTGCATCGTTGGTACAACCTGCTACTTCTCTCCCCACTCGACCGCGGAAACCAGAGCCTCGAGGCTTTCGATTTGGGTGCTACCTTCATAGTTTAGGTTTTTGTAAAAAGAAAGCTTATCTTCATGTCATGAGAAAGAAAGAAAAAAAAACATATCTTCATGTCTTGAGCTGAAAGAACAAAACATAGCTAACCCAAGTACATGCTATCTTTATTTCCTTATCTTTATTTCCTGACTTTAAAATTTGTCAAGGATAAACTCATTTTTTTCTGATCACACAAAGTTTGAAAAATAGGAAGAAGTATTATGGGAGAGAGACTTTCTAACGCATCAAAACCCTCATGCATTTTCTCTTTATCTTATATTTGCTGAGTTTCAATCTCAGTAGTTTTCCTACTGCAACAATACAAAGATAGATAAAGAAAAAACTGAATACCCTTTTCTATCACCAGCGTTAACAACCTAATGAGTATCCTTTGACATATTTCACCATGTTCCTGTTGACATATAAAAATACAGATATAGGCCGGGCGCAGTGGTTCACACCTGTAATCTTAGCTCTCTGGGAGGCCGAGGCGGGTGGATTGTTTGAGCTCAGGAGTTCGAAACCAGTCTGAGCAAGAGCGAGACCCCGTCTCTACTAAAAATAGAAAGAAATTAATTGGACAACTAAAAATGTATAGAAAAAACTAGCTGGGCATGGTGGCGCATGCCTGTAGTCCCAGTTACTCAGGAGGCTGAGGCAGGAGGATCACTTGAGCCCAGGAGTTTGAGGTTGCTGTGAGCTAAGCTGATGCCACAGCACTCTAGCCTGGGCAACACAGTGAGACTTTGTCTCAAAAAAAAAAAAAAATACAGATATAGAAATGCAATATTAATATTGTTAACACAAAAATGGTATTTTACTATTTCCCTCTCTTGCAATTTGCAAGAATAATAATAAATAATATATTGAGGACATCCCCCAGGTCAGTAGCTACAGGATTAACTTCTATCTTTTAATAACTATATAATATTCCATCATTTGGATATATCATAATGTTTTCAATTATTCCCCTTTGGATGGACATTCAGGTCGTTTCTAGTTTGTGCCACAACAAACAGGCCTCTCCCAGTACCTACCCTAGCTGATGCATCACACAGAGAAGTGCCACAGAGCTGAAGGTGTTTTCTGAGCACTTATAATATGCTATTTTTTTTATGAAATATACAAAAGAAATGTGTGACATAGTCCCTTCCTCAGAGAGTGCCAAATATAGCTGGGGAAGTAAGCCTAACCCACACAAAACAATTATACTGTGTAAAACAGAACCGAACTGTGTTCTACAGACTTCATGCAAATGGATGCCAAGTTGTCCTTCTGCACAATGACAGATGGGAAAGATAACTTGGAGGTACTTTTAGTTTTGGTATCCTAGGAACCTTCTCTGATTTAGAAAAGAGGGGACAAGAAGGGCTAAGAAGGCAGAGTAGTGTCTGTGGAGAAGGCAGGACTTGAACGAGGCCTGCGAATGGTTTAGATCGATGGAGAAAAAAAGTGTATTTTGGAGTGACAAATGAGTCAGGGCACAGCACTGACTTTAGACATGTGTATATTTGGGAGAGTGACAATAAGCAGTCCCTTCTCCAAGTTACAGCGTTTCCAAACACCATCCTCCCATACTCCTTCCACTTCCCACCCCTTGCCTCTGCTTAAAGACATAAAAGAATCCCAAGCTTGGCTGACACAGAACATTGCACTAACACCGATCTAAAATGCATGACTTCCAGCCAGCATTACCTTGAAAACACCCCAAATCTCTTCCCTCCCTGTCCTTTCCATGCCCCACCCCTCCCCTGCCAACACACACACACACACACACACACACACACACACACACACACACACTGCACCTTTCTGTAACCTTCGAACAATAGCAGTCTTTTAAGCTGTTCCTGTCCATCTGGAAAATAACATGAATAACATGGAACAAAGCAATTATGAAGTTTAAGTGATTGTGATTTAAAGAAAAAACTCAGCTCTGGCTGGGCACAATAGCTCACAGCTGTAGTCCCAGCACTTTGGGAGGCCAAGGAGGGAGAATGCCTTGAGGCCAGGAATTCAAGACCAGCCTGGACAACATAGTGAGAACCTGTCTCTATAAAATATTTTAAAATTAGCTGTGCATGGTGGCACATGCCTACAGTTCTAGCTATTCAGGAGGCAAGGGTGAGAAGATTGCTCAAGCCTAGGAATTTGAGGTTGCAGTGAGCTATGATCACACCACTGCACTCCAGCCTGGGTGACAGAGACCCTATATCTAAAATAAAAAAACTTCGAAGTAAATAAAACTAAGTTCTTTTGATAACCAAAAACGTTGTTAAAAGGTTGACATTGATAGTCATTACAGTACTGGTCTTTCACTCCATGTAGTAATATGTTTGCAACTTATCCAAATCTATTTAAATATAAAACATATTTAATAACATGTTTTAAACTTTATCATATAGGTAAATAAGACTTGAAAGCTCAATGTATGTGCCATGTATATATTATGCCTTGATACTGAATACAAGTAGCTCTATGAGAAAGTTCTGAAAATGAAACAGGCATGAGTAAATTAATGTGCTTTTTATCTCAAAAACTTGAGATTTAAAAGGTATGTGTAATGTTTAACTGAAGGGCATCACAGAGAAGCCTATGGTTCTCTTTTTTTTCACTATCCCTCTCAGTCTAAAATTAGCTTTCAACATATTTTTTCAACATTAGGAAAAAAAGATTCACTCCTAGGATGTTAACTTGAATGCCAAGTTTGAGGATATAATCTTGATAGTCACGTTACAGAGAAAAGAAAGGCTTTTAATAAAGAGAGTGAGTTATTGAGTTTAAATAAAACCTAATTTGCTGTGTGTTTCTACTTAGCAGCAGAATTTTAGAAAATTCCCCTGACCTCCATTTTACTAAGCCCAACCACAAAGGCAATGGAGGTCTGAGACACAGTACCAGGGAGGCAGGGTCCTAAGGCCTTCTGTGGTCCAACTGACCATAACTCAGGTTGGCACCTTTCTTGGTGACTCTACACCCCGTTATCTTCACCAGCACTCCCCCAACATTGGCTCTAAATGATGTGGAGATCCCATTAGTGTCTTTGCATGTTAAATCTAGATTTGGGAATCTGCACCACACACCTAACATCAAAACTGGTAGCAATTGTTACCCGGTCAACATGCAATGTTCCAGTGGTTTAAAATGTACAATATGACCACAGTTCTTTTGAGATCATTGTCCTGACTGAGGGGGACCTTTGGCTGCCCTTCCTCCACCCAGGGATGAAAGCGGCCTTGGCCAAAGGCAGTAAAACCAAGTCTCATGTGATGGAAACAGCCAGCCCAGACGTGTTAAGGCCTGTTCTCTCTTTAAGAGCACTCCAAGCACATTTGGCATTATGCGACTACATTTTGCTTCTTGCATCATGATCAATCACAAATGTTGAAACAACGCAACTGAGGGAAGCGGAAAGAAATGATCTGAGGTGCCAGAGACCTGATCTAGCCTGGATCAGTAGGCATTACATGAACAAGGGCCAGTCACAAAGGAGACAGAAACCTCTGTTTCCTCACTAGAAAAAATGGGTTCGAAATGATCAACTCCCCAAGAACAAGAAGGGGGAAGATCAGATTTTAGGTGGAAAAAAACCAACAAGGGGTCTAGGTGATGGGAAGCTCGCTCTGCCAGAACGGTAGGACAACGGAGCATGTTACCCACAGCAGCGGAAGTAACGGGATCAACCCACTCAGAATTGTGGACACCTGTGTGCAGTTCTAAAGGGCCTCCCCCCCTTTTTTTTAAGATCTAAATGGGTGCAGAAGAAATTTGGCTGATGGTTTTTAGCTGGACTGCATATCAAAATCCCCTGGGAAATTGTGTCCCACCCCAATGAGCCTGATGTGGTAAGTCATGGGTGGAAATCCTAGGACAGGCACTTGAAAAGGCTCTCCAGGTCACTTGCATGTATGTATCCGTCACACATACAGTATTTGATCTGATTCTTCATATCGTGATGCCTTAGAAATGCTACACCTTTGACTCAATAATCCCACTTGAGGAACACTATCCTATAGAAATAGCGAACCATGCGGATAATTTTTATATAAAGATTCTCATAGCAATGCTATTTATGATAGCAAAAACTTAAAAGGAACCAATGTCAAAGCTAGGGAAATTATTAAATAAGTTACAATATATAAACCCCAAAAAAGATACATAAATGGCCAAAAAGCACATGAAAACATCGTTAGTCACTAGAGAATAGAAATCAAACCACAATGAGATACCATTTCACACACACTAAAACAAAACAAGCAAACAAAAAACAG
This sequence comes from Avahi laniger, assembly GCA_963575035.1. Taxonomy (NCBI): domain Eukaryota; kingdom Metazoa; phylum Chordata; class Mammalia; order Primates; family Indriidae; genus Avahi; species Avahi laniger. Next base: position 15,475 of record CAUYSK010110904.1, read on the forward strand.
AAAATAAGCGTTGGTGAGAAAATGAAGAAATTGGAACATTGCTGACTGGAATGTAAAGTGGTGCAGCTGCTGTGTAAGACAGTTTGGTGGCTCCTCAGCAGGTGAAACACTGAATCACCATATGACCCAAAAATTCCACTCCTAGGTACATACCCCACAGAACTGAAAATGGGTGTTCAACCAAAAACTTACACATGAATGTTCATAGCAGCATTATTCACAATAGCCACAAGGCTGAAACAACCCAAATGTCCATCAACTGACAGTGGCTGATGAACACATAAACAAACTGCGATATAGCTATACAACGGAATATTATTCAGCCACAAAAAGGAATAGTATATAATGACAGATGCTACATGGATGAACCTTGAAAACATTATGCTAAGTGAAAGAAGCCAGACACAAAAGACCATATGTTGTATGATTCCGTTTATATGAAATACCCAGATGAGGCCAATCCACAGAGACAGAAAGAAAATTAGTGGTTGCCAGGAGTTGTGAGGAGGAGGGAATGGGAAGTGACTGTTTAATGGATACAGAGTTTCCTTTTGGGGTGATGAAAATGTTCTGGAACCAGACAGTGATGACGGCTGTACAACATTGTGAATGTAATAAATGCCACCAAACTGTACATTTTTAAATGGTTAAAATGGTAAGTTTTCATGTTGTGTGTATATTGCCACAATAGAAAAGCAGAAATGTCACAATACATAAAAATAATATTTTAATTATTAAAATTGATCTTTTTGAGAGATTTTAATGAGATGTGGAAGATGTAGAAAAAGCCGTCTATGAAACTACTTACAGCGTGATCACAGCTTCACAACATATAAATATGTACAGACAAACAAGAAGAAGAAAATTTATAAAAATCCTAAACAAGTCTATTGGCAAATACATTTTCTGTCTATTTTTCTGTAATTTCCCAAATTTCCTATATTATTTTATTGTGAAATTATTGTGAAATAGTTTTTAAAGAGAAACTTTTTTTTTAAAGATAGGACCACTTGACCCTTTGAAGCACAGATATAAAAACATAATTAGAATAATGAAGGGTCTAAAAAACACAGAATGTAATGATTCAAGTGGCATAGGCTGGACAATATTACGGAGTGGTTGAGGCTGTAACAATCTGGAGAAAGTTCTGTTCAAAGCTAGAACTATGGCTCTAGATCATTTGAGTTTTCAAGAGATGTCAGAGCTCTGGACTTTTCAGTGAAATGCCCCGATTTTTAAATGCTGGCAACTTATTCAATATTTTTCAAACACCACAGGCCAAACAAAACACATCTGTGGACCGGATGTAGCCCACAGGCGCCAGTTAGCAAATTCTAGTTTATAGGAACAGGAATGTTTAGCCTGGAAAAGAAAAACTTTTGAAGGCACATAGTACTGGTAACTTCAAATATCTGAAAAATGACTATGTGGAAAAACGTGTGGGCTAATTCATCCATCTCTAGAAGGCAGAGCCTGATCTGAAGGCTGGGTGTGAGCAGAGAGGCAGAATGGGGAACAGTACACAAGGGAGAGGCTTCTACCAGAGCAGCTGTCCAACAGTGCACAGGGGCTCCAAATGCAGCAAGCTGCCCGTCCCTGACGTGTCCCAGCAAAGGCTACATAACCAGGATTCCTGCTCTCGGTCAGAGGTTGGACTAGGTCAAAGGCTCCCAGTTGTGGCTGAGCATCAGAAACTTGAAAAAAAAAAAAAACATATAAATTCCTGGACCCCATCCCAGAACCACAGGGCAAGGTCCAGGGGTGTGTATTTTTAAAAAATGTCTCAGCTGCCTGACAGATGATTTAGAAGCACTGTATCAATCTGTGACTCTGACACTGGAATTCCAGTATTAGGATCCACGGCTTTACCTATCTGGCCAGTTAGGAAGGAAGGAGGGATGGAGGAAAGGAAGAACAATTTGCTGGTGCTCATCATGGAGCAGGCCCTGTGCTAACTGCTTTCCTTCTGTCATCTCTCTGTATTTTTCACACACGTGAAATCTGAAACAATGCCCTCCGCCCCATTACCCTAAGAGAGAAACGGGCTTGGAGGGTTTTGAGATGGCCCAAGGTCACTGCCAGTCACTGGGAAGATCTTTCCAACTCTAAATCCTATGCTAGTTCAACTACACCAGCAGTCTCCAACTTTTTTGGCACCAGGGACCAGTTTCATGAAAGACAATTTTTCCACAGACCAAGGCATGGGAGGAGGGGGTGTATATATTAGATGGAGCTCAAGCGGTGATGCGAGCTATGGGGAGCAGCTGTAAATACAGATGAAGTTTCCCTTGCTGGCCCATCCCTCACCTCCACCTCCTGCTGTGCACTGCTTCCCACCCCCCAACCAAGTTTCATGGAAGACAATTTTCCACAGACTACAAGGCGGGAGGGTGGAGCTCTGCGGCCCAGTCCCTAACAGGCCATGGACCAGGGATTGGGGACCCCAGAACTACGCCACATTGCCCTCTTCTCACCCACTCGACAAACATTCCTCCAGTACCCTTGGTGAGCCAGGCAATGCACTAGGTGGAGGGGATTCAGCAATGATTAAGACATGGTCCCCAGGCTCAAGAAGCTTTGGAATCCAGAGAAGCAGCAAAAAAGTCAATAATGACATCACAGTGGGATGAGGGAGGCCCACAGGAAGGCACCCAACCCAGCCTGTGTCATCAAGGAAGGCTCCTGGGAGGAGAAGACAAGAGAAAAGGGACTCCAGGCTGAAGGTGCAACATCTACAGAGACCCAGATGTCAGCAGGAGCCTTGCACACGTGGGCGCATACGAGCAGTTAAGGCTGGCTGGAGCACAGGATGCAAGGAGTGAGGAGGGAGTATGGGCTGCCTAGGTGGGCAGGGCAGAGCCCCGTGCGCCTCGCAACCACTCCAGGACTGCCATCAACCTCAGAAACAGGGAGCAGGTAAGGCTTAACACGGTGGGTGATGGATTCAGATCCACATTTTAGGAAGGTTAGACTGGCCGCGGTGTGGAGAACAGATTGGGAGGCTGGGGCAGTGATTCAGCTAAGAGGGGATGACAATCCACACCAAAGTGGTGGTGGAGCAGAGGCTGTGCACGGACAGATGATGTTTGCTCGTTCATTCATTCGTTCGGTAAATCATATTACAGAGCTTCTATTATATTACATGCTGGTCACTCTGCTTGGGCTAGACATGTAAGGATGGACAAAAGCAAACATGTTCACCCTGTCAGTGCTCTTTTAGGCAACAGCTGTTGTGCAAGTACCTCTGAAAGTATTAAATATACATGAAAAGCATATTGGGTGATTATGTTACCAATATTAGCATAGTAGAGCAAAGGACATTAGGGGCTGGCTCCTCCATCATCAGTTCTCAAAGAGTCATTGAGCATAAGAGCCACATAAGATAAATCTGAAAAATTATATTATAACAAGGCCAGTACTCTTCAGAATTACGTTCCTAGCATTCACATCTGAGAACGTAAATCAGACTGTTCTCTGTCTGTATTTCATTTTTTGAAACTATGAAGAATTGACCTACATTTTAATTTGTCATTCCTCAAGTAGAAATGAGTGATTTTAAAAATGGGGGTGAGATATTAAACCAATAAATTAGAAAAAAATATCAAAAACTTACGAAATGTGGGCTTGCACTAAATTAAATGAAAATTCTCCTTGCTGTATTCAGGACCATTGCTAGATGAGGTGGGAACGAGTTTGGCTTTACCCAAAAATCAACCACAGAACAAGCAACTGGAAGATGACGGTGTGAGAGGAAGGAGACAGGTATCCGCAGACTGCACCGTCCGTTCCCTCAATAACTCCATTCAGGTCTCCGTCCCCGTTCACCGGGGAGGCCAGGACATTCCTCCCAGAGTCCTTGTTGTCTAGGTCACAGCCGCAACATTCTTTTCATTATTTTACTCCATCCCAGCATCATATTCCCCTCCGTCAAACAGCTGTGCCTGTGCATGGCACCCTAAGCTGCTTCTCTTTAGAGGTGACTTCTATTTTTTGTGACCTCTCAGATGACCCCTCTGATCTTTTATCAATCCAGCATCTCAATGGCCAGGAAAAAAAAGTACATCAGAAAAGAAACAGGTTCCCTCCCCTTTCTGTTTTTTCACTTGAAACACTACTTGTATGATACGGGGTCACCCCTGACCTCAGATCACCCAGAAAGACACTTTTCTAGCTTGTTCCTTCACCTTGGTGATCTTTCGTGGCTGTGTTATACACTTTTCCTCCAGGGAGAGGGAGCACACACTGTGGGTTGATAACACTAAGGCAAAATCTGCTTTCTCAAAAATGTCATAGAAAAAAAGAAATCGTATCCCATATGGTTGAATAATCCTAACATTTACGTTTGGCAAATCAAAGAAAAATAGGAATGAGGAAGACGCATACGAATTCTTACAAGCCAGGCTCCAACAGGATCAGCTTTTAAAAAAATTTCCTGGATTCCTAAAGGTAAAATTTTAAAGTGCTCCTTCCCCTTTTATATTAATAAATTACACAACAACTAAAGAAGAAGAGGAGATGCCAAATTATGATGGGGACTTTTGTTGCTATTATTGGACTATTGCTTTTACAGTCGTCTTGGATATTACTGATGAACTTTAAAAAATTGCTTTCCTCAGATTTTCTAAGTATTTTACTTTGGATGCTCAAAGATATATTAGAGATTTGTGAAGCATTTTAGATGTCTTTTCTCTAAGTGACTCCACAGAGGACCCTCAAAACCAAGGTATGACCTCAACCTGCCCATAGGTGCCCATGCAGAATGCTTGGCACCAAGTGACAACCCACACACACTCCAGCAATGTCAGAACCAAGTGAAAGCCAGAGGGAGGGCCGGCTGGTTCCTCCTTAGTTCTCAGAAAGATTTGTCTTATTATCCAAAAGAATGGGGGATAAACACAACTTCTGGAGAGAGCTATTAGCTCTGCAACTTTCAATAATCAAGACTAGTTCAGTTTCCCAATGGGAGAGGTGAGTGGGCAAAGCTAAGCCATGCCACACACGAGGTATCGTATTTTTCAAGAATAGCTTTCACGTTAACACTTTCAAATGAGTTCTAATGGTAACCCTGGAGAAGAAACCCATGTAAGTGACCCATTTTCTCCAGGCTGTTTGTCTGCCTCTCTCAGAACATAGTGTGTTTCATCCATTAGGCTATCTGAACAACAGGTATTTAGAATAAAGGCAAAGTGGATGTAACAGCCAATAGTATTAGAGGCATCTCTTTGCTTTGCTTTGTGCTACTCAAGTGATTCATGAATGCCATTCACTTCCTTGCCTACAGGTCACATGCTCCTGGCCCTTCAGAGATGAAAAAGCAAGATGTTCTGAGTATCTTCTTCGAGTGGACCAAATTCTGATGCTGTTTATGGACCTCAAGATCAAAAACCCTGATTTGATAACAACTCCTAATTATTAATGTGAATGGACGCCATGAATTGGATAGATATGAAATGTACAGATAACCAAAGAAAACAAGTTTTAGTTGGCATCATGTTTGAGCCCTGCTTAATCATTTACCAGGGTAACCCTGGCTTGAAAACACCTTCTTTGATTCCCCGACTGCTCTCAAGTGGCAGAGCAAATGAACAGAGAAATGATGGGATGAGAGTTGGAGAACGGCATGGCAAATACATAGTTGGAGCCATCACTTCCATTCCTGTGCCTCTAGCAAACATCACTAATCCAGGCATGACACTCTTTTTAATCTCAAGTAGGCACAACCTCAGAATCTTCTTGACACTCAAGTACACCAGGCAATCATTACCAATCAGTAACAGCTGGCCTACTTGCCATTCTAGTTTAGGAGAAACCTGGATGATGGTCAATTAACTTTTAATTTCAACAAAAAGATGTCTAAAATGCTTAATTTTAATTTTAAAATTAAAAATTTATCTAACAATTTTATTTGCCTCTAAGTATAGTTTATGGAAATCACCATGAAAAGCTGGCGAGGGTTAAGTGCTAAAACACGTTGCTTCTAATTTCACTAAGATGGACAAATAAACACGCTGCCTCCACGCACAGCACAAGGTTGCCCTTATGAATCGGGAGAGCAAAGAATCAGGACAAGGGGTCACTGTAGTCCAAGAGAGAGCGAAGACATGACTGCAGCTAGAAGGTGGGGGCTGCGGGAGAGGGCAGCCCCTGGGGGGCCTTCTGGGGGGCCCCAGGCACAGCAGGGAACTGCTCAGAGACCGGAGGAATCCACTCTGGCTACCTAAGAGATGTCTCCTTAACAGAAATTCCTTTGAGTTAAAGTTTCCCCTGGTGAAATCACCTCTGAGCGAGTTGGAAGACTATCTTTCGGTCACTCCTTACAGAGAATTAGTTTATTTAGGTTGTTTTTTCTTGGTTCCTTATAAAAGATCAGCAGCAAGGGGAGTTTGGGTGTTTTCAATGGAGACAAAGAAAGAAAACAAAGGTGATTTGGGGCCTCCTAAGAAGGGCCACCCTGGAGATGTGTTGAGGAGCACTTATTAAGTCACTACTGTATGCCATGTACTTTTCATAAATCATATTGCTTCCTCCTCACCACTAGCAAGGAGCTACTATTAACATCTGCTGTTTACAGATGAGGAACTTGAGGCTCAGTAACGTTAGTTAACCTGACCAATGTTACAAATGGAGTGAGGGTCTGAGGCCCAATCCAAACCAAGACTTCTCTGGCTCCAAAGTTTGTTCTGTTCTCATTACGCTCAGCTGGCTCCTCTGGGAAAGCACCAAAGACACACTTGGCACACTCAGAAATGTTCCTTAAGTCTGATGCCTGTCGTACTCTACCACCTTCTTCCAGAGATTAGGAAGGAAGCAAATTGTCCTCTTGCAAGGCAGGCCTTAAGAGCAAAGGATCACCCCACCTGTTGAACATCTTGCCTTGGAGAGATTAGGAGGTCGGGGTTGTGGACTGGAATGGCATGTGTCGGCCTCCTTCGGCTCAGATGTCATTCCTCACTCGTGGAGAGTGGCAGCTTCAAAGCAGTTCAGAAACAGAAGCTGAACAGAGGATGAAAAGCTAGAGGGGCAAATGTCCTCCTGCTGCCTTTGATGAAGCACAGACATCCAGGGCAGAATCTGCTCTGGCCAGTGTTGTAGGAGAGACCAGGACTGCAAAAGCCAGTCCTGTCCTGCTCCATCAGTGGGGTTTTCCTAGGGATTACAGATACTCTCTCGCATTGCAGAGAATCCTTTGTGCACCTGTGTGGTGAGAGGGGGTGATGGGCCGGGTGGACCTGCGCCCTTCTCTGGCCATGTCCCTTTCACTCCCAGCCCACGAAGCCAGGCTGAGCTGCTTTGCAAGCACTTCTTGGCCCTGTACCCTCAACACTCTGAAGGCAGGTCCAAGGACACCGAGGAACAGTGCCAGCAGCAACACGTGCACTGGGCAGGCACAGTTCCTGCCACAGGAGCAGAGCAAGCACCTCCAGGGAGAGCAGTGACTCCAGGAAAACATGGGAGAGTGGGCGGCAGGGAACAATGGCAACCAACGTATATTCAGTGTTTCCTACATATCTTCGTTAATGCTCCAGTTATCCTCATTCCGAAGAAAATTTTAAGTTAACTTAGCCAAGGAGCCAGGATTCAACGAAGCCTGTTTAAACTCTTCTACCAAAGTACCTGCAATGGAAGACAAAAGTAAATGTATTCCCCTGGATGTCTGCCTCAAAAATAACTTTTTCACTTAAAATTCACATAAATGTTGCAGTCTAGTGCTGCCCTAAGTATCCTTGTTTAACATAGAAATAATGTTTTTAGTTGACCAACAAAAAAATTAACCATCTGAGAAGTCAGTCGTGTTAATCCTGTGAAGGATGTGTACCCTGGCATACCTCAGGTGTGCCCCCTTGAAGGGTACAAGAATCTCGGACTATGTCAGGGCCACACAGTCCTGCTGCCCCATCCCACCATGAGATTTACTTTCTTTTACCAACTTTGAAGGTTCTGGGTATTCACTAAGAAACGCAGCAGATTATAAACCGTAACTCAGATAAGAGGAATAGTGGGAGATAACAAGGGTTATTGTGACCATGAAAGGTCAACAGGTCAAGACCAAGAGAGCCAAAGGAACACGTGCAACTAGGGATCCAACCACTTTGCCTTCCTCTCCAGGCTTGTGATCAACACTCTAGTGATGAAGGATTAGTAATCAAAAGTAAACTCTCATACACAGGAATTTCACTGAGTGAAATTCATTCTCTCTCTTTCACATACACACACACACACACACCCTACTGCCATCACTTTAGGGAAAAGGGGAGACATTGCAGAGATTCAGTTCCTGAGAAAGAGAACTGGAACAAGGAGGGGCTTTTGGTAAATCAGAGAGTGCCAGAGATAAGACAGTACTACAGCCCAGAATTTGCAACTAGGTAGATGGTGATCTGGGCAGAGCATACTGGCATCAGGCAGGAAGGTCAGCTGGCCTCTGAGACTGGCTTTTATAAGCCAGTAGTTATGTGAGCTTAGATCATGGGTAATTATCAAAGAAACCCTCTGTATCATACAGTCCCAATTTAAGAACCCAAAATAAGCATTTTCTGCACCAAATACTTGAGTCCCTATAGATTTAATGACTATTTAGTCTATTGTTGCCTAGACAAAGGCAAATTCTCAAGGACCTACAAAGACTGTAACTTCCAAAAGGGCAGACACTGGGTCCACTGTGGCCACCACTGTATCCCTAACTCCTAACACATAGTAGACCCTTGATAAATCTATGCTCCTGATTCAAGCAAATTAATTCATATTCATTCAGAATAACTCATTCATTCACCTCTTCCTCTCTACTTTTATGAGGTTAACCAATAAGGTCACAACAGAGCCTCACAGAAGAACTTCTACGTGAAGAAACATTCTGCATTATAGCAACTGCAGTGGTGTCATATCATACACGTTTCTGCTCAAAAGAATTCAACTAACACCCACTACAAGGGAGGGAGGTGGAGATACACACATACCCCAGCCATCCCATGCAATGACCAATGCCCCAGAGTGACAGAGAAGAGAATGAAACATGACCCCCCCACTCCCTTTGTCAGTCTCATTCCAGTGAGCTTCTCACAGTGTGAACATCTCACAGAGCTGAGTGGGATTCTAGGATTTAAAGAAACATATTTTTCATACAAGTTGGCCCCTAAATGCAAGCCAACCACTTACCTGGTGCTCAAAGAAACTGTGGTGCAGTTCCAATTCTACAGGCAAAAGTGGCTGTGTTGTCCTCAACAGGAGATAGCATGTAGGCCTCCAAAGATAGCCTTCCAAAGGGATTTTCAAGAGTGATTTTGACTCTACAAGACTTCTGCCTCATACATAAAGGGACTTAACAGTCTAGCCCAATAAGCTATGACCCCTCTAACACAGTCTGGTTCACCACTCAAAACAAGGTTAGATGGAGGGAAGAACTTTCCAAAGGGAGCATTATACATCTAGTTACACATGTGGTCTATAAAAGAAGTCTCTATAATATAGACAATATTACTTTTGGCATGGATCATGTTTCATTATATCATCTTCCAACCAGTTTTCTATTTTTTCTAAGATGAACCAAACTAATAACTGTGAGATGATCATTCCAGAAAGCCTGCTTGGAATTTTTCTGCTTTTTTTCCAATTGATTTCAGCACATGTTATTTCAAGATCTCTATTCAAAATATGAAATACATTTAACCTTAGCTAAAATAAATCCAACTAATTAGACGATATAAAGAACAGCTCATTAGCAGAGCACTGGTAAATCTTTTCTCTATTCCAGCTAAGCATTGCTTACTATACACTTGAGCACCACGCGGTCTCATCATGCCATAATTAGCCTCGTACGCTAAGCCTAAGCAAAGAACTGTTACTGAGCAAAGAATGGAACACCGGACCTGTATGCTGCCAAACTCTTGGAGACTGGTTCACATAATCAGTCCAATTTAAATGGCCAATTAAAAACAACTGCACGTTTTTATAAACAAGGAAATTCTAACACTTTTAATGATCTGGTTTATTAGACTTTTTGAGTAAACAAGTTTAGAACTCTCTCTTTCCCTTTTTAGAAAGGTACATATCTCAACTACAGCAACTTTAAGAGATTATATGTATACGTATCTTCGGGAATATAGAATCTTTTCTAAATTACATTTTAGGTTTCTTTAACACTTTGTGAATTTTATGATCAACTTTAAGGCAATCAAGTCACTTTGGGGACAAAGAGTCAAAGAATAAGATGAATACAGCAGCTAATGGATTCCTTCAAATGAGATATACCCATTTTCACATTCTTTAGCCCCTTAATTCTTGTGGGAAATTACCATAAGTAAACGATCAGAGATGAACACAAAGATTGATGCTCAAGATATTTATTGGGGTATTGAAATAACAGAACAAAATCAGAAGCTTCTTTATTGTCCAGTCTGAGGGATATACTAAAATAAAATATGGCACATCCAAATGATGGAATATCATGTAGTTATTAAAAATGTCATTTCAAAGAATTTTTAAAGACTTAGAGAAATATTTGTTATACAATGTTAAGTGGCAAAAAAGCAAATCAATAACCAAAACCACATCCAAGGCCTTGCAGAGTATCTGGGACACAGCAGACATATGCAAAGAATTGTGTTGCGTTAAGTAACATATACAGTGAGATAGCAAGTCAGTATTTTAGTTAAATACACACACACATAAACAAGTATAAAGAGAAGAGTAAGAGGAAAAATACCTACAAGTCAATAGCATTTATCTCTTAGTAATTAAATCACATGAGTTATTTTCTCCTTTCTTTTTCTCATCTGTATATTCCACATTTTACAGTTAACATCTATCACTGGTATGGTTGGGAGAGAAAAGAAACACTATAAAAACTAAATGCAAAAACAGGTATATAATTGAAATTGCATTTTAAATGGGATTTTTAAAGAGCAATTAGAACACAGAAGCCTGATGATACCAACAGCTACAGCGGAAGCAAATTCTTGGACCAGAAGGTCACAGACACCTCTTCCCAGATAGATGTTCCGAGTTAGGCCAAACTGGAATCGGGGAACTAAAAGAACAGCTGTATTTTAGAAGCAAGTATATGTTTCATCTTTAATTTTGCATCAGAGTTTTCTATGTTGGGATGATGTATTAAAACTATGCAAAAATGTACTAGTTTTATTTCATTCTGTTTACTGGACAACATTAGCCCCAATTTTTCAACTGAAGCTCTTTCTTGCTTTTGGTAGAGAAAAGGCTATTTTGCGTGGCATCGGATGGGCCTCCAATGGGCAATGGATGGCAGCATGAGGTTCCTCTCAGTGCAGGGGGTTAGACACACCAATACCTCAGTTTAACACTCGAAATGGGAGCGGTGAGGTAGTAAAACCATGCTTTTACAATTTACCCATCCCTGAAACCACAAATTAGAGACGATCTCCCCAAATCATTTTTGATGGTCTCAAATGGCTTCAATTAACTGAATTAAACATTTCTAGCCGAATGCTATGTATTGTTAATGAGGAAGAAATGTATTCTTGGTTGAGTATCTGAAAAAAATATGTCTGGTACTTTAAAAGATAGATATTTAAGCCCTGTCACTAAGTAGCCATTTAATTAAAGTAAATGTCTCAGCATAAAACCTGCTGGCATGGGGCATGCAGGTTTAGAAATCAACCTACAGTTAAGACTTTGGGCCTAATTATATGGCAACAAACTGAGAGAGCCTAAGAGCAGTGACATATTGAAGGTCTTTAAAAGCCTTAAACTTTTGTGTCTGGATTTATGATGCTGTTTCCTTCTCATTTCCTTCTCAATTTGTAATCGACTTCACAACCTTGATTAACAGCAACGTCTGGCAGTTCTCTCCCAAGCAGCTGTGGTGTAGAGGAAGAACACAGAATCTAAAGGCAAATAAACCTGGGTTCAAGGATTTGTTCTGCCCCTTGCTGGCTCTGAAACTTTGCCCTTGGTGCTTGTTTTGGTAAAACCCAGAAGAAATCACCTACCTCTTCTGGAGGCTGTGAAGACCAAGAGAGTAACTCAAGTGAAGATACTAGATATAAAATCATCATTCAAAATATAGTGCATCTGGTATAGTTTTCAAAAATTATTGTCCTAATCTGGAAGTAATATACAAGAATGGTACTTCCATTCAACAGAGGAAATGAGTTATTTCATCCTAAAGGTATATTTTCTGGGGAGAGCAGCAATACTTCCTCTATGGTTCATCCTATATAGTAATAAAAGAAATTTCTTTGGAGTTTCCACTGTGAACTAATTAATACACACCGAAAGATCAATGTCACTGCAGGGAAAACCTGTGACTTTTTAGTTTGTCCATTCTCCCTCCTAAATTCTTGTGATTCAGATGAAACCATTCATTAAGACTTTTCACTTAGCCATCGTCATCACCAGGGCTGGTGCAAGATCCAGGCTGACCAAACAGACGTCTTTTTTAGGAATTGATTTGGATCTTAGGAGGAGACCAAGGGTGGCCTCTCTCCAAGCTACTGAGTTAAAGGTGCATGTCACCGTCTTCCTCTTTCCTTTCTATAACTGGAAGACAGTAGACTTCCCATTCTGCACGAACATCAGCCCACACATAACTACCTTTTCTGGCCTTTTTCCAGCAGGAAAATATTTCCAGCCTCACAAGCATCAACATGTAGGAATCACTACCTTACTGCCCTGAAATTACATGAAATCTAAGACAGCCCAGGGCCGGCTTTGTAAGCAAGCACATTGGTTTAAAAAAAAAAAAAAGACTCAATCACCATCAAAAATAAAAAGGAAGAGCTGGCTGATACGCAAAAGCTTCCAGACAAAATCACCAGCACTCTAAGAGAGCCTGAAGATAGAGAAATTTTGACTATTTTCTCCGCACTGTTAGCCAAGTGAGCCTGGTTTTGCTGATGAATACAGATCATTTCATTTACTTTCCATTTTTTTCATGGTCCAATGATTTCTCACATTGCTAGATTATCTAAATAATCCCAATTACCTCCTGTTTACTGACTGACTCATGTGTTTTTCAGTTAGTCAAAACCAGTAAAGAAGCAAAGAAAGACCCAGGGTGTCAGATATGATGTATTATAAATACCACCAGGACATAATTCAAAATAGAGTCATCTTATGAGGCTCAAAAACCATCCAGTGATTCAGATTTTCACTAAGGTTGGATAGCTCCCAAAATGAATTTCAATGGGGGAACATATCCGTGTTTTTTAATATAGAAAATGCTGGTGTCCTTATAGCCCACCAAAATTCAAGTGATTGAACTAGAGAAAGACTAACATTTGCCTGGATGACATAATAGCCTCTCCTGCAGGGAGGCAGTAAAAATAGCACACTCAATTGGGTATCTGAAAAACACTCAAAATTGTTGTGTAAAACAATCAAGAAATTAAGTAGCAGGAAAATGGCTGAGCAACAAGTCCAAAAGAGGTTATTTTCCACTTTTGTGCAGAGCAATAATGGTTCTGAATCACTCATCCATTCTTCCTCAAGGTGCACCCTTGATATTTTCATCCTTTGAGGTGATAAAAGTATGATAAGGTTATTTAACAACTGTGGGATCCAGTTTTCTCATCTGTTAAATGAACAGGTTGGACAGCATGTATTTTTTTTTTAGGTTCTTTCCAGATCTAAAATGTCCACAGTTCAGCTCAGAATACACAACTCCCACAGTTTCCAAAAGCATTTGAATAATTGGCCTCAGAGGAAAGGACATCCAGTAACAAAGCCCTTCGCTCCTGGACTAAAACGTTCATTTCCTCTGCTTCCTGTTGATGGACAGAATAAGATGGCAATAGCATAAGTGCTTATGTTATAAATAAGAGTTTTTATGAATGAAAAGCACAGTTACCACACTAAAGTGAGACAGAAGGAAAGAATAATGCTCAAGGTCAGGACACCAAAACAGAATAGATTCTCATTTGCCTAGGATATTTTAGGAGAGGTCTTATAAAATGGCAGAGAGATGGGAAGATATGCTATAATTGAAAGGATAAAAAAGATATTCAGATAGAAAGACCGAAAAATGTTTACTGGGATAATAATTCTCCAACATTCCTTCCTCTTCAAATTCCTTGGCCTTCTTTACAAATTCTCTGCCTTCTTTACAAGGAGAAACTACCCTGATCCTCATGGATATCCCTCCATTCTCCAGGGAAGTCTGAAATACCTGTGGGACTTCCCACTATTCCCAGCTGCCTTTTTCAGACTCAGCTGTATGACTCCCCTTCATGCATCCAACAGGGCATTCTACAGGCAAAGTGAACTATTTACATGGGTTTGCTCAGCTTCCTATCTTGGCTCAAGCAAATCAGTTTATTTTGAGAACTCAACCTTTAATTGCTCCCAAGCCAATAACCACAGTTGAAGGGTCACCTTCTTCCTGAAGCCACCTATGACCCATTCCACAGGCCATGCTCTACCTCCACATATTTCTGTCATGGACTGAAGGAAGCTTGCGCTTTTGGAGCCTAAGAAAGGAACGGTGAGAAGTTAACACACTGAATGTCCAAGGGATAGAGAAAGAAACAGAGTTGTCTGAAGCCACTTTAGACTTCCCAATGTTGGGAGGGCAGCTAAAGTCACTTCTTTAAAACTATTTTTAAGTGGATAGGTCTGGGGCCTTAGGTACACTCACGTCGTTGTGCAACCATCACTGCTATCCACCTCCAGAACATAAAGTCACTTTTGCTTAAACTAGTTCGAGTGGGATTTCTGTCACATCCAAAACATCCTGACTAATAAATACATAGTATACATTAGTAAATATAAGAAATTCATAAAGGATATGAGAGCTATTTTTAAAACAAAAATAAGGCAAAATTTTCTGGCACTGCAAAAGCAAATGGGACCCTGATTTAAGAATAAGAATAATCAAGGTCTGGGAAAAACAGGAAAAGATAATTAACCAAATGGATCATGTGGCATAAATCACTGAAAAGAATTCTTTACTTTTATATTCATAATAGGAGAAAGCACCACTATGCAAAAGAAGCTCAAATCTCATCTCCCAGGGGAAGAAGGCATCCTACATAGAAAATCAGAATTGTGCCAAATGAGCAAATCTCCTAAGGCAGGGAGAAGCCTTAGAGAATACGGAAGGAAGTAACAAAAGACAGTGAATGCCTTAGCATAAAAAAAATTCCCTTTATTGTAACACAGAAAGCTGCTCTCCATATTATCCTTACATATAAAAATAATTTATTAAAAGTTTAACTGAGAAATATCCAGGATCATTTTTTTTAATGTCAGCAGAAAAACCTGCAAAATACAAATGACTTTGAAATTAAACTAGAAAACTTACATAAGAATGAAAATATACAATATTTTAAAATGTAGAAGCAAATAGTCACAACATAATCCTTTTTGTAGCAGGCCTTAATTCTCTCACAGCTTTTATTTCCTCTTCTGTACCATATATTTAAATTTGAATAACATTATGTTCCCATTTTCTCCAGGAATTAAAATTTTCTGTCATTAATATGCCTAAATATTTTATTATAAATCCTACAGTGTTGTGATCCAATAAGGAGTTAGATTAGCCACTATTATATTCTTGGGATTGTGGTTGTTAGCCTAGAAAACAGGTTCTCTGTATAATGGGTGTTTCTTATTTCTCTGCCCTTTTCTCCACTCATCAAAGTATCATCAGTGTGTATTTCAAGACAAGAAATATGACCTAGAGAAAGAAATGCAATGCGACAGAGAGTTGTCATAGGTGAGCATTCAAAATTTGCTTGGTGGCCAGACTCAATCATAAATACCCTTCACCTTGGCAGGGAGGCTTCACAGTTAGAAGATGAATACTTCAATTAATTGCTGTGTCAGGCTGATTATATTTCCGGGGAAAAAAGATTACAAGCACACTCTCAGCTAAAGCATTTAGTCTGCCCACAGCAATCAGTCTCAGAAAGACCTTGCCTTAGAAATTTACCTACTAGTATAAATCAGCACTAAAACCTATGACACATTTGACAGCCTTTATTAAATGGATATTCAGGAGCCCATTTTATTTTGACTCACAGGTAGGCTTAGAACTGATAATTTGCTAGCCCTGTGGGATTCTGAGATATATTCCGTAATGTGAAAGTCATTTTTATGAAAACAATTGGGAGAAGGTACTCTTCTCCTAAATTAACATAATTTGAATTATTGTAAACATAACAGCTAGATAAGGAAACCTTTTTGAATGTAATATTTCAGTTATTCTTTGACTAGCAAGCTGACCTCAAACTTCTGTCTTAGGCTCCACTACAAGGGGAAGTCCTTCCTCATGACAAGGCATAACTTAGATTGTCTCAGCCTTTCATCTCTTCCAGTGAAAAATTCCCTAAGGATATGAACACATTATCTCCAGCATCCTAAGGGCCATCTTTCACCCATTCAGAAAGTCTGGTAACAGAACAACATAAAATATGTCTCTTCACTGGAGATAACCTTAAAAAGTCCCAAAGTTTGAGGAGGAAGACAGGAAAAGAAATTACATTAGATCAGCCCAAGGTGAGGACAGCAAGACGGGTCAGAGAAGCAACCCGGTGTCCCCAGAAAGCATTTAGTGTGAAATGTGGGGATACGGGTTCTAGTCCATATGACCTTGGGGTCAGGCTCAAAATTACTCTCCAAATAATTATAACAATTTACACTCCCAGGAGCAGTATATGCAAGTACTTGTTTAGCTACATTTTCTCCAATATTTGTCATTTTCAGATTTTAATTTTTGAAAATCTGACGGTTATATCTTCTTGTGCACTTTTACTTATTACTTATGTAACAAATAAGTTTTTAAATGACAAAAACACTTTTTAAGAAAAAAGTTTGATGGAACGAATAAATACATGATTTCATGAATGCATAAGCAAACCCCCCAAAATAGTAGACGTGCTTCCATATGTGTAACAGAATGCATTTAGAAAAAGAAATTTCCATCTATATTTATGAAATGTTGGTTTCTGATGTTACATTTAGAGAAAGGATATTGGTCTCTTAAACTGTTCCCTGAGGACATTCAACATTCTGGAAGGCAAAGCAAGTCCTAGGCTTCAAGGCAAGGTACAACAAATACCACCATCATTTTCATAGCACAACAGAAGTGGCTCTCCATGACTTAAATCTTGACTGCAGTTTGAAGAAAGAAAAAAATTAAACAAATGAAATGGAAGAAGGAGAACAAGGAAGGAAATCAGCTTTAATAAATTATATCTACGATTGGCTTCCTTGTAAATATAATTTTAACCTGATACAGCATATAAAATTGTGTGCTCTTTTAGGCATCATTATTAAAACCAAATAATGCTTTTCTGAGCTGATCCCAAAGGGTAGGAGTAGAAGGAGATGGTCTTAAGAGATCCTCTTCAAAAACCTAAGCTAGGCCGGGTGCGGTGGCTCACGCCTGTAATCCTAGCACTCTGGGAGGCCAAGGTGGGTGGATCGCTCAAGGTCAGGAGTTCGAGACCAGCTCTGAGCAAAGAGTGAGACCCCGTCTCTACCAAAAAATAGAAAAGAAATTATCTGGACAACTAAAAATATATAGAGAGAGAAAAAATTAGCCGGGCATGGTGGCGCATGCCTGTAGTCCCAGCTACTCGGGAGGCTGAGGCAGGAGGATCGCTTGAGCCCAGGAGTCTGAGGTTGCTGTGAGCTAGGCTGACACCACGGCACTCACTCTAGCCAGGGCAACAAAGCGAGACTCTGTCTCAAAAAAAGAAAAAAAAAACCTAAGATGACAGTTTTCTATTTTCATAGCAGTCCAGTTACTTAGTAGTTATAGCTTTCTACACTTTAAATTCCAAATATTCTGTGATAAGCAGCACAGAGAAGCAGTTTATGAGCTGGGCCCTGGAAACCAGGCTGTCTAGGTTCAAATCCCAACGCTGCTGCATATTAACCGGACCTTGGGCAAATTATTTAGCAACTTTTCTCATCTGTAAAGTGATAGAATACTAATACCTACCTTATAATAGCTGTTGGAGGACTAGAATTTAGAACACGAACTTGCACATAATAAATGGACAGTAAATATTAGTTATTATATTCTAAACTCATTTTTAAAAGAAAATAAATTAAGTTTTCTATTAAAAGTAGATATCTAGGGAGTATTTTTTTGTGCCTTTTTTGGACCTTTAAATTTCTAATGCTTACAGTATTATCTGGGTGATAAATTTGAGGTCATTTTTATTTTCTTCATTATGATTTTCCATACTTAAAAAACTAACACCCAATTTTTATTTTAAGTCTTACAGAATTTTTTAATACAAACTCGATTTCCTTTTCTTTTCCAGGGAAAAGGGTCAAGGGCTGGTAATGATTATAAACACCGATTATTGTTAAAGCACTTCTTACCTAATTATATCTGTTTATACCTGAAGCAGCATAAGGCCATTTACTATCCGCTTCCCTGGTATAGAATTGTTATAGATCATAGGCTCTAAAATTCAAAACAAATTTGAAGTTCGTCATGGATACAGATGATGACTTCCTGTTTGGAAGAACACAACAGTTCAGTATCTTGTCTAGATTCTTCTGACACAAAAGAGGATTACATGGCCAAAGCTTTTAATGTGCGAGGCGGGGAGGGAGAGAAGGCAAGAGGAGGGAGATGACCTTGGGCTTTGGATTTACTATGACCGGCTTCTGCGTTGGATGATAACTGCCTTTGTGGACCTGAGGGACCAAAGATTTGAACAGAAAGTACTGTATGGAAAGCTTTAGCATCTGATTTTGTGCCACAAATCTTAATTTTTCTTTTGATATGCAAGTATCAACTATAAAATAATTTAGCCCAATTCCTATATAGTTAATAATTTGAAAGTAAATAAATAAAAAGAACATTAAATTAATCTTAATGCTTTTCCATCATGTTACATTTAAACATAAATCTGATTTGGGGGAATTTGATTCCCAAGGAAGAGTAATTTATTTTTGCAAGGACTGGAATTTTGACCCAGAAACAGACCTAATAATTTGTTATTCATCAAAATATAATTTTCTTCTTTTGGACTTAGGAGGTGATGTGAACTAGAAATTACTGTATTTACCTTAAAAATAGTTTGCGACCCAAACAGTCTCTTCTAAACCTATGAACAAATCCTCCTAGCATAAACTTCTGACAGAAATAACTTTCAATTATCTAAAAACAAACAATTCTTCCTTTCTGGCTACACTCAACTTTCTATGCATCTTTCTCCCATTTTCAATGTCTCATAGAAAAACCTTTTATGGCTTTCCCTGGAGAATTATCTTATAAATCAATGGCATAACTTCAATAACTCTTTAATAACTTTTCTGTTTTCCAAGACAAAAATGATCAGTGTTCTTCATTACAGTAAATCCCTTTACAAGCTGTTGTGTCATTTATAAATCCCTTGGGAGGAGACCAACTATATATATTTTTAAATAAAATGTTAGAACTAGAGAGTATTTTAGAGTTGATCCAACTCATGCTGCACATTTGACCCCCCTGGAGATCCTTTAGAAATACTGACGCCAGGGCGTACCCCACACCAATTAATTCAGAACCAATGCAGCACCAATTAAATCCAATTAAATTGGACAGGACCCAGTCACCTGTATTTTTTAGGAGTTCCCCAGGTGATTCTGATGCATAGTGAGGGTACCACTGATCTAGTCTAACCACCTCATTCAACAGGTAAGGAAGGTGAGGCCCAGAGCTGGTAAGTGACATTCCTAAAGTCACATAGGTAATCAGTCACACAGCTGGGATTAGAACCCATGTCTTCAGATTCTTTCTTCTCTATTACATTACCTTCTCTCATAACTCTATTTCTCCTTACAAAATTATATCTCGGAATTTGATTCCAAAAAGGGACCACAGTTTGGACCCGATCCCCTGGGAGCTCCCAGAGACCAGCTGTCTCACAATCAGTCTGTCCGCTTCCTTCATGCCCAGCAGTTTGCTGCTGTTATGAGAACTATATCACCCCGTGAGATGGAACACACCCCTCCTCCCGCCACCCTCGCCAGAAAACA
Organism: Avahi laniger; assembly: GCA_963575035.1. Classification (NCBI taxonomy): domain Eukaryota; kingdom Metazoa; phylum Chordata; class Mammalia; order Primates; family Indriidae; genus Avahi; species Avahi laniger. The sequence goes on from CAUYSK010110904.1 coordinate 35,431, forward strand.
GCAGCCTAATTCTCAATCTATATTAATGATTTTCTTTGTTGCTTCCACCAAGCCTTGCCTTCTGATACTTCTCTTTAAAAGAAATAATAACAACCTCTTCTAAAAAACTTCATTCGGTGTTAAATTGAATTTCTAGTGGAGGGATGAACTAAAAGCCTTCATATAAAGAAATGGCTTCAGGCAAGTTCTTGAGAGAGGAATGATTCGCTGACGGGTGGTCTGAAGCTTTGCTTTCAGGGAGAGCTGGACAGAGAGGACTGTAGAAATAGTGCAGGGATCTGGAAGTGGGCCAGGCTCCTAAGCACGCTGGTGTCACGTTGCAGCGCTGGCCACCTCCCACATTCTGCAAAGGGATAAGCACAAGTAACCCACCGGGTCTGGTGAATACCTCCTGTCTGATAAACACCACTTAAGGTGTGAAAACTCCTCGAGGGCCATCTTCTTTGCATTCCCACCCGTGGGTCCCAACCCTACTTAACTATCTTAAAAGAACAAAAAAAAAAAACCTTTGTAAAAAAATAATCCTTTGGGGGCAGGAAGAATAAGATGACTGGCCTATGAGGACGACACGTCAGAATGATGAGAGACTTGAACAATCAAAGGACCAGGAGCCTAAAGACTTCAGTTCCCGCCCTGCTCCTGCCATTCACGGCCGCGTGTGTTAGGGCAAGTCCACGTCTCTGCCCTTCATTGTCCTCATAGGTAAAGCTCGAATAATACCTATCCTGACTGCGCTCCATGGGTCAGGTTAGGAAAACCAGATATAGACATCATTTATATAGAAGCATATTTATAAAGCTGCACATAAAGAAATAACAAAGGAGATGAAAAGAAACCTATATCATCAGATAAAACATTAAAACATTCAGTACTAAGTTTCTAAACAGAAGACCTAACTATGGAACGAGTATCCAGCAATATAAATGTCATGGATGACAACCCCAACCGTAGAGTCAGACAGACTTGGAGTCAAATCTTAGCTATGTCAGGTTACCTCTCTGAGCCTCAGTGTTCACGTCTATACAGGGGGGATTACAATGGTACCTGTCTCTTGGGGGTTTGACAAGGTCGACATGAGCTAATCCTGTAAAGAGCATAGCTCAATAAATGTTACCTTTGGTTATTATTGTAATAGTAATTAGTGTTACTGTTATTACTTCCCCCACCTCACAGGGTTCTGGTGAATATTAGGAATCAGATTTGCAAAATGAGGACACACAGAAAGCATGCAACAGATGACCATCACTGCTCTGCTGGAGTCACCAGCTCTCCCTCCTGACAGAACCAGAAATGTTTTTAAAGGCACATTTTCAAACTCTTTCCTTTCTCACCAAGAGATTTCTTTTTGACCTGGTCCAATTCTTTAGAGGCTCCATCGGGTAGTCTGAGAGTTCTCGTACCATCAGGTAGGCTGCCAGAGTTCTAGTTGGCCTGCCCGCATTTCAGCCCCATGCATACTCCAGGGGCCCCAGCTGCTACGTGTACTTCCCAAGGCAGAAGCAGGAAGTGGTTCTCTTAGTGTTAGCTCCCCGTCCTATAGCTATTGGATCCCATAGCTAAACCAGGATGGCTGGCAGGGATCCAGCTAATTACCAGAATAATCAGACATAATGAGCAGAGGAAACAAAGGAACAAAAGTCACTTGAAGAGACGTTGCATGAAATGTGTAGCTATGTTGTAGAAGTCACTGTGCATGACAATTTGTGTCACTGATCCGACCGACACTTTCACATGAATTAAGAAAACGGAGGAAATCACAAAAAGGTAAGACATAAAATATTCACTTAATGAGAAACTTCATACAAATCACATGTAAACACAATACAAATAATATTCTCTTTGAAAATGTCAAAAATATTAGTTGAGTGCCTTATTCTGCTAAAATTCTACAATCAATGTGTGTAGAGACCTAGAAAATGCAAATGAGAAAAATGCAAATGAATTAAGATCATCTATAATCAAACCTCCCAGAGATGATGCTATTAACCTTTTGGTATATATTCTTTCCTACTTTTTCCCTATCTGCATATATGTAAAAATAGAAATTTTTCTCCAACAGGAGTTATAATAACTTTGATTAATTAAGTCCCTTAAAAGTATAGAGTAAGTTTAAAGACCTAATGAAATAAATAACGATAACTAGTTTCTCCTTTTTTTTTTTAGCCAGTCAAATTTAGCAGTGGGGGGTTGAATACCAACTTTAGTGACACTAATGTTAATAAGTTCTGATAACTCACTACCATCGGACCAGCCTAGTTTCTCCTTTTGATTACCATGTAATTAAAATATATGAAAACATAGTGCTTGTCATTTAGTAATACAGACAGATAATATTTATAAAACACTTACATTGTGTCAGGCACTTCCCTAAAGTCTACATACAAATTACCCCTTTGGTTCTCACAACTGCTCTATGAAGTAGCTACTATTAATATTATTAATATGGTTCCTGAAACCAATGCACAGTGTGGTTAAGTAATTTGCCCAAAGTCACACAGTCGGAAATATGCTACACTGGGAGTAGAACCCAGGCAGTAGGGCTCCAGGGTCCATGTTCTTAGCCACCTTGCTATATGATGCTTTTTGGTAGAAGTCCAACATTATCACCATAGAATTGGAAAAGAGAAACTGCCTTGTTTATCCATACCTTGGTAGTGAATGATATATATTAATAGTATGGTGATTGCTGAGCTAATCATAAAACTATCTAATATGCTGAAAATCACAACACACCTAAATAATCTAGGAAACAAATACTGATTAAAATAAACTAAACAGAACTTGCATTTCACAAGCAAAGAAGGAATGATGATCTTGGAAGGTAGGATATCGGCGTCCAATGCTACCAACACAAGCTTTCTTCAAGGATACCCTGTCTGTGTTTAGATTTATGACTTAAAGGTTAGCCTGCCAAGAATTTTTAAAAAGGTTGATACATCTGTGGCTGCATTTCCCCAGAGCACCACAAACCACAGTCTTGCCAAAATTAAATAAAAGGATTGACTGTTCTCCTTCTTCCTCTCCCTTGAGAATGTCACCATTTGAACTGTGTAGGGAATAAAGCTACTATGAACTTAACATTCAGGAATAATTTTCTGCTTGAGTTGTAACCCAAACTCCTTATTCCATGACGGTGGTCCTAAAAGTCCCAAAGGGCCAGCTAGAGACAGATTCAAACACTCATCCTTTCCAAGAAAGATGTTTGAAAAGAAAAACCACATGCAGCTAGGAAGGTACATAATTCTATCGTAGATGTACTGCCTGTGATAGGGGTATACTTAAAGTTATGCCAAGTGTAGGCCACCAGAGTGGCCAAAGAGAAGTAACATTAAGAAGTATTTTTATGATATCGTCTAGGTATCCAGTGGAAAAAGGGAGCAGGAGAGAATATATTAACCAGGAAAGCTAACAACTATACCAAACATCCCCTGCATCTCTGTGGTATAACATGGTAAGGGTTTCTTTCTTTCTCATGTTACAGTCCAATGCAGATTGGCACTGCCAAAGGGCTGGACTCCATGTAGTCACTCAGGGTCTCAGGTCTCTTCTCCCAGTGGCTCTATCATCTCCCAGGACCCTCAGGCTCCTCTACTGGATCCAGTTGACAAACCAAGAGAGACACAGTAAAGAATCATGTGATAGATTTTATAGGGAATAGGCCAAAAAGTGGCCACATCACACCTGCCCACATTTCACTGGCCAGAACTCAGTCACCTGGCCCAACCCAACTGAAACGAAGGTTTGAAAATGAGCCCGGAAGGAAAAGAACACAGGAAATACAGCATTCTCTCTGCCCTGAGGAAAGGGAAGGAAATTAGTACAAATTTTGACAAAAATAGGCAGAAGTGCCTTTACCTAAGTCATTGTCAGAGGCCATGCTTCTTAGGGATAAACTGAGCTCAGGCTGAATTATCAATCAATTAAGAATGTCCTACCCTGCATGTCCTTTCCTGAACCTGCCAAACATGATGTGATGGTTTTGTTCCTCTAGGCCAGTGGTTCTCAAATTTTGCCTTGCCAAGGGACATTTGGCAATATCTGGAGATATTTTTGATTATCACATCTTGAAAGAGGGGTTCTACAGCTATCTAGTAGGCAGAGGCCAGGGATGCTGCTAAACATCCTACAATGCACAGGACAGTCCCCCCATTACAAAGAATTATCTGGCCCAAAATGTCAACAGTACCAAGGTTAAGAAAATCTGCTTGAGGCCTTAAATGTAGGCCCTTGTTCAAGCATTTATTATAACACTTCCATTCATGGGCCAGTTTTGAGTACCTACTGTGTATGTGCCAGGTGTTTCACTTACCACACTGTAATGGAATAGTTATTTCCATGTTTCTTTTTTGCCTTCCCCATGATAAGGCAAGGAAAGATTGGTCTTAGCACATAATATATGTCAAGTGAGTGGATGGATGAATAACTTTGTCCCCTAAACCATTGTGTCCCATGTTCTGACCCTCTGAATAAATGAAGGAATACGGTTTCCGAGACTATCTATTCTGAAAGCCTACAAAACAACAACAAAGAGATGACAATCTAGTCTGTTCTATAAAAACCCAATGCTCAAAGGAGCACATGACCTAAGCAGCTGGTAATGAAGCACAAAGCCTCACTCTAATAGGTTTGCTGATAACAAAAACTTCATGTAGACCCAAAGACATAGGAAGATGCCGCACCTACAGGGCAGTGGCATAAACTCCATTTGACCTGAGCCCTGAATAAGCATCTACTATTCCAGCTTTAATAACATGGCACCTGGGGATGGGCACAATTTCAAAAGTGTCATCCAAAATCTCTGTACACACAAGAAAAGGAGCCCCTTAAAGTCTGGAATAGGAATTCCATATCAATTTGGAAATTTTATAATATAACTTCAGTTTTGATTCAGCAATGCCAGGTAGACATGGGGGAAGTGAGCACCACGTTTACAAGGCTGTTGAGGAAAATCAGACAGTCTCTAAGAAAAACTATGGTCAAGGATTTATAACCATAATTAACAACAGTTTCTTTTTATTTTTTTTATTTCAGCATATTATGGGGGTACATGTGTTTAGGTTACGTATGTTGCCCTTGCCCCCAACAACGGTTTTTGAAAAATCTCCTTCCACATCACCTGTGCATCTGCTGATTTTGTTTAAAATGCCTGTCAGCTACTCCCAGCTCTGGCTTGGGGATACCTCTCAGCCTAGTCCCTCCTAGGAAGAAGTTTCTCTTAATGGCAGGGAGTCTAGCTGATCCAAATGTAAGTCAGTTCATGAGGTTCCTTTCCTGGCTCTGTTCCCTGCTCACCCCTTTTCTTCCACTGCATCAGTTTTCCCATGGAAAAGAGGGCAGACCTCTTACATACTTCTCACAAGCATGCCAAGAAGAGATGTGTTGTTATACCCATGATAACCAAAACACAACCTCATATTTGTAAAATGTTTTTCAAGAAAGTTCTTTCATGTTTGTTCTTTTATCTGATCCTCATCTTTTGCCTTCAAGCCTAAAGTTCTCCAATGACACCTTTCATGGGTGTGATGCTTTATTGGAATAAAACTGATAAATGTACAAAAGATGATCCAAACATATTCTACTCCAGAGAAGTTCTGCTGTGGTACATGCCCTTGTATTGAGTAGAAAGAGAACTAAACTTGAAATTGGGGAATCTGGCTCCATTCAATTATGATAGCATCACTTACTAGCTGTATGTTGCTATTTATATCGCTAATTTTCTCTAGGACTGTTTCCTCCTGTGTTGAACAATAATGCTGTCTGCCTCACTTCACCATTGCTCTTAAAAGGATTCAAAAGGAGGCCAGGCGCAGTGGCTCACGCCTGTAATCCTAGCTCTCTGGGAGGCCGAGGCGGACGGATTGTTTGAGCTCAGGAGTTCGAAACCAGC
>CAUYSK010110906.1:0-57112 GCA_963575035.1 Avahi laniger
GTGGCTCACGCCTGTAATCCTAGCTCTCTGGGAGGCCGAGGCGGGAGGATTGTTTGAGCTCAGGAGTTCGAAAGCAGCCTGAGCAAGAGCGAGACCCTGTCTCTACTAAGAATAGAAAGAAATTAATTGAACAACTAAAAATATATAGAAAAAATTAGCCAGGCATGGTGGTGCATGCCTGTAGTCCCAGCTACTCGGGAGGCTGAGGCAGGAGGATGGCTTGAGCCCAGGAGTTTGAGGTTGCTGTGAGCTAAGATGACGCCTCGGCACTCTAGCCCGGGCAACACAATGAGACTCTGTCTCGAAAAAAAGAAAAAAAAAAGTGAGAAATGTTTTCCCTGTGGGTGGGACCTCCAAGGACTCAAGGCATTTTCATCAATGTCAGCACATCTAAATCATTAATGCATGTCCCCAGACACGTGCGTCACTCAGGGGACCTACCCCCCTTTACACCATAGGTCTGTGCAGCCCTGCCCCCAGTGGGGACAGGCCTCCTGAGCACAAACGGGCTTGCCTGACTGTCCACAGCTCCAGGACCCTGTCCCGGGGAATGGTACTGCAGGAGTCCCCAGCTGTGTGGCAGGTACCCACACACGAGGCTCCGTGATGTCTCTGGCAGAAAACAATCCCAGGAACACACAGCAGGAAACCAAAGGCCATTCAGCAAACATGAAACAGTGTGAACTCTCCCCAGCTGGCATTTGATGAGTTAAAAAAGCGTCAGTAAAGTACTTCAAGCTGAAACCAATCTATTTTTGTCATAAACTTTTAAAAATTGACTAACAAAATTATTTATCAGCCTCTGTGTATGTGGGTATGTGGTATGTTTTCTCACAGACTTAGGCTAACGAGAGACATGGTAAGTTCGAGCAGATGCGCAGCTCGGTCTCCCTAAGTGGGATGTCGTAGGGCCATTCAGCAGCCTCCCGGCTGCCCGGCACCGCCTTCCCGCAGACGGGCCCGGGCTACACCTCCAGGCTCGCAAGAGTGGAGAAAAAAGTCAACCGGTTTTCAAACATTAAGATCTCCCTCTTTCTACTGCTGTCAACCCCTTAACCTTTAAGGAATGTGAAAATTATTGGGGGTTTTGTATTGTTTTTTGGAAATATGTAATTTTTCTCATGTACGCCCTCAAAAAAGTTTAAATTTCTTATTGGCTCTAGACAAATCATGTTTGGTCATTTGAGATACATTAGGTAAAACTCCTGAAACACAGCATTCATCTCTGCTTCTAAGTGACAGGACTTGGGATAGACTACAGGGACACTCTGCCAGGCACACAGACGAGACCCCGCCGCTCTCAGGCAAGAAGGTGCCTCTCACACAGCAGAGACGCACCCTGCGCCGGGGGTCCCAGGCAAACCACCGTCCAGAGCGAGCTTAACTCACGGTCCACAGTGACGCTGACGTCACATCGTTCTGTGCTTTCTCCGAGAAGACCATCTTCCTTCTAACCAAACGTGAGAATTCCACTTCCTCAGACGTGGAGCAGACGGCCCCACTATCAACCCCTGACCTCGCTGGATCAATTTCTCTCAACTTCACCAGCTCGTCTGTGTTTGAGGCTTTTAAACTAAATTACCCAACACATGTCTGTGAAGCATAAAAATCATGCTTCTGAGACAAGGAGGAAGCAGTCACCAAAGACAGAAACTGAAGGAGGCTTTGAGACAGTCTGAAGGCCTCGTTTTACAGAAGGGGAAACTGAGGCCCTGGAAGGCTGTGATGCTCCCCTAAACACACAGCCAACCCTCACTCCCAGTTCCATGCTCTCTCCCCTCTGCCACAGACAGTCTTGGGCTGACGCTGTGTGACAGTGCCATCGCTTCCTCGACACAAGTTCAAAGGAAGCCACATGTCCTCCAGTGGCAAGATTTACTATTTCCGCTCCAGGTGTGTTAACTAAAAATAGACTACCCAGTTCTTAATTGTTTATTTTCCATTTTGCTAAACATTCTCATGGTGGAAGCAAAAAGAAAGAAATACATAAGACCACATATGAGGCACAGCTCACCTGCGCGTCACCTGCAGGTAACTGCACACCTGCTGACTGAAGTCCAGAATCAGATGAAAATCAGAAGCCTACAAAATTTTCAAAACCAAAACAAACAAAATGAAACTCTTGTTTCTCTGCCACCAGAAAATATTTGTGTCTACTGTGGCTACTTGGCCACACAGCTGCCATGACCCCCAACGGCGTTCCTCCCTGGGCCGCCGTGTGTGGAAGTGCTCTGCACGCACTGTGCCTAACTGTGAAGGCTGACAGCTTGAACACACGCAGGGATGACAAGACCTAAATTGGGAGAGGGCACATCTTTCAAATTCTAAAAGCCTCGGACGCCTCCTTCCCCAGCTCCGGTCCGGTGCTGAGTGCTTCTGGGGGTGCCCCTTCTCCAGGGAAGCTCCACTTGCTCTCTTTTCCTCCCCGCGCCACCGGCCATCCCACAGGTCTGCTTGCTCACTGTTCACCGGCCCCACGCCTGGCTGGAGTGGCTTTCCGCCGGCTGTCCCCAAGCCTCCAGCGTCTCTGGCACTGGGAGGGGCTCTGTAGACACTGAATGAATGAATGAAGCAAGGTCCTCCTTCATGAAAAAAATAAGACGCTTGACATTTTTGCTACAAAAGGTCTCCTGGCATGTTTAGACATACATGAGCAAATCAGCCTTAAATTATTATTTTATTATTACAATAACTAAAATGTATACCGTGCCTACGGCTCCACGTGCTGTACGTGCACAATTTCACCGAATTATCTATCACAGCAGTACTACTAGTAGGCACCACCATTAATTCCACTCTACAGATAAAGAAACTGCCCGGGGTCACCTCGCGAATGAGCTCAAACCTGGGCAGTTCTGCCAAATTCCCAATTACAGGAAACGCTGGCTATGGAATTGCCGGTGCAGAAGGTCTCGGCGACGGCGCCCGGCGTGGGGCCCTCTCCTGCCACGCTGCCTGCGAGCCCCGCGCCCGCGGAGGGCGCCCCCGCGGGGCCGGCGGGCGGCTGGCTCTGCCCGGGCGGCGGCGCGGGGAGGGGGCGGGAGGGCTCGGAACCTCGAGGGGAGGAGGCGCCCAGCGAGCGCTGACACAGAAGCCCGCCCGGCACGTAACGGAAATCAGTGTGGCCGCGGCCTCGCGGAAGCAGACGGGAAACGAAGCCCGCTCTTGTCTGCCCTCCCCTCCGCCAGGCGGCCCCTCCTCGCCGCGGGACGGCGGGGCGGGGCTGCACCTGGCAGCCCGGGTACCTGCGCGCCGCGAGCTCGGCAGACCCCCGAGTCCGCGGCCGCACTCGCGCTCGGCGAGGCGCCAGGCGGCGCTTCTCACCCCGCGAGACCGTCCGGAACCAGCCGGGTCTCCCGCGCGCTCCGCCCAGCCCAGCTACTCCTTAAAGACGTGCAGCTTCACCAAGAAATACTTCGGACGCATGACAAAGGCCCACCTCCCAATTTAAGAAAGAACATATTCCAGCATCCAGCAGGAGCCCTGACACCTCCGAAACCCCTCCCTTTCCCCAAGAGGCGCCTCTCTCTTGCGTCAAGTGTGGGTCACCCTCACAGGAGCTCTGTTATTTCGGAGATGACGGAAGGATGGACGGGACGATGACAGATCAGAGACAGATACACGGACAGATGGGTGGATGGCTGGGTGGATGTTCAGTAGGTGACAGATGATTGATAGGGATTGACAGATGATAGAAAATAGAGTAAAGATACAGAAAATGTGGATATATATATATGCCCTGAAAACATTTATACCATTGTTTCATATGTTGGAAACTTTATATAAATGACACTCCTCCGTAAATACCCTGCACTTTTAGTTCTATTTTGTTTGCTCAACACATTTTTGAAAATTTTCCGTGTTACTGTGTACCTCTAGTCTATGCATTTTCACTACTCTGTATCATTCCATTGTCTGAGTATATTGTAATTTATTCTAAAATAAATAAAAGGTATCTGTCTTTTCTTCTACAGTCTTTGCTTTTTGTGTCTTAAAAATATTACCCTACCCAGAAGTCATAAAAATGTTCTCCCATATTTTCTTCTAAAACTTTTTGAGTTTTTGAGAAGGGTGTGGAGTAGGAATTTAAATTTTTCATTTTTATAACCAATTGTTCCAGTAGCACTTATGATTTGTAAAGCCCCCTCTTTCATATCCCAAGTTCTCTTATTTGTATATGTCTCTTTCTGGGCTCTCTAGTCTCACCCATCAGTCTGACGACAGCGACTAGAGTGTCCTAATTATTAAAGCCCTTTCACGAATCTTAATATCTAATGGGGTGAGTTCCTCCATTTTTTTCTTTTTCCTTAGAATTATCTTGGCTGTTGTATCAGTTAGCTATTGCTTCATAACAAACCGTCCCACCACTTAGTTAAGATCCTAAGCATTTATTTAGTTCTCCAAATCTGTGGTGAGCTATTTGGGCTGAGCTTGCTGGACAGTCCTTCCACTCTAGCCCAGGCTGGCTCACATGTCGGGCAGCTGGCCGGGTACTGGCTAGGGTGAGAGGGTAACTGGGCCATATGTCTTTCATCACCCAGACAGCTTAGCCACCACACAGGCGCAGGAGCAAAACAGTAAACAGAAACACAAAGTCTCTTAAGGCCACATTCCACTGGCCAGAGCAAATCCGGAGGCCAGCTCAAATTCCAAGCATTGGGAAAGGGCCTCCTCTTGGTGTAAGGAGCTGCCGGCCCACATCATAAAGGTCGCAGAGGCAGGGAGACTGAGGACTGAGCTTGTGTCAGAGATCAACCTACTGTGGCTTTATTGGCCCTTTACTACTCCATGTACATTTTAGAAGCAGATTTTTAAGATCATGAAAATAAACTATGCTGGGATTTATTACTAGGCACTTAATATATTAATATTATTGCAATTTTTCATAGAGTGTCTTTTTAAAATTCATTCTTAACTGTTTATAACTGCAGTATGAAAGTATAATGGATTACTGTACATTGATTCTATATTCATCAACCTTGCTTAACTATTATTTCTGCTAATAATTTACCCACAGATTTTCTTGGACTTCTTTGCAGGAAAGTGCTTCCATTTAATGGCCCTCTCGGGAGGATGCCTTTGCAACTGCACACAGGGATCGGAGCTGCTGCACAGTATCTGGTTTTACTGGGATCTTTTGGTTGCTCAATGACACTTAGTAAGTACCTCCAGATCACATGGTGGTCCTGCATCTAGGGTTAAGAGGCAGCAGTGATCAGGATCAGAGACTGTACTGCAGGCCATTTTCAGTTTGGGAGGTGGGGGGAAATAGGTACAGATAATTCAGAAAAACAATAACCATAAAATAGTTTACATTTGACATAAAACTTAATCCCACACATGTACAGGCAACCTCTGCAAATCTTGGAAGTAGCAAGACTTGGCTTGGGTCCTGCCCCACCGTCCTTCCCCTCGCACGCTTTCTCTCTCTCGCCACGCTTCCCTCTTCCATCCGCTTCCACGGACACCCGTGGCCACACCCACCCCTGCACTTGTTCCAGGCCGCCCCATCTTCAACCAGCTCCCTCAAAACCCACCACCCACCAAAGAAAACCAGCCAGGTCTCGGTACCTCTTTCTCCCCCTGCGCTAGCAGTGAACTGTAATGACGTGCATCACTGATGCATTCTGACGCTGTCCATTCCAAGATGGTGCACTCATGAGGGTATAGCGAAAAGTGTGCACTTCATTGTCAGTCGTACCTGAGTTCGAATCCTGCCTCTGGCATCAATTAGCTCTGTGACCTAAGGCAAGCCACTTAACTCTCTACCCTAATGTATTGTTGTCATGAGGTTTAAACAAAACAACATATGTAAAAATAAAGAATGGAACTACTTCCATTTTTCTAAACTATCAGGACAGTGCAGATAAGCTGACTTTCAGCAGAAAACAAAAAACCCTGCTGGTAGCATTGCCAGCTTTCACAGAGCTGGCTGCGTGGCCCCACGTCACTCTTTCTGAGAGCTGGCCCTGGCCTCCTCATGCCTCCCTGTTTGATGCTGGGCTCACGCTCTTCACCCCAATCCTGCATCCTCTTGAGAGGTCCGGGCCCGGTCAGCGACACAGCCTCTGAGCTCCCAGCCTGCTCTCCACTCCTCCCCAGCCCTCTCTCAAGGGGTCGCACTTTGGTCCTTGTCATGACCCAGCACTGCTCCCCCTCTCCAATGATGAATATAGGGGGCCCTTGCTCTAACCAAATCCTAGACTTGCTCTGGCTCACTTCTCCAGCTATTTCCACACCCTGCTTCTGTCTCCCAGGGACGTCCAGTCAGGGACATCCCATTACAGACATCTCAAATTTCTCCCCATCGGCTCTTCTTCCCATTTGACTTCTGCTTCATGGCCTGTGAGCTGGACCAGGTCATAAGGTCTGCTCTTTTGAAGATCGGTAAGAAAGAAGACTGGTCCTAGGCTTAAGTTGCAGTCTCGTAGTCCTACTACCAAACCAAAACAAGCACAAACGGGATTTGCACTGTGAGGACGGAGGAGCAGATGCATCTCCCCAGTACTCCCCAAAACTCAGTGGTCACTGGTGACAGATTCCCTTTTCTATGCACAAACTAAGGGAGCCGAACACTGCTGAAGAAAACCACACACGCCGGCAGACTGGCTCCATCCCACGTTTGTGACCACTAACTTTATTTGAGCTTCAGTACTGCCGGGGAATAATACAGTGTTTCTCTGGGAAAACCTGCTCTCCTACATTTCACAATAATGCTTTCGCTTTTCTCCAGCCCTGTCCAGCCCACCGCAACCTTCCTTCCCACTATCCTTAGAAGTCAGCACTCCCTACTCCACGGAGAAAAGCAGAAGCCACCGTATGAGAGCCCCCGTACCCCCGTCACCAGACCCAAGCCCTGCCCACGTCTGCGCCCATCCTTCCCTATGCCTTCCCCTTTAAAGATCTCATCTTCCTTCTGCACTCTGGGCCTTCTTTCCTCCCCGCTTATACTGTTGAGTATCTCCTCTCCCCTGAGTCTCCAAACTCCCTCTCTGCTAGCTCCTCACCATCAACCTTTAAATATGTTGCCCCAAGAAATCAGTGCAGACAGAACTACTCCTTCCAGGGTCCACCTTCTCCCCCCAATGTTCAGAGAGCGTTTGTATTTGCTGTCTCGCCTTCCCCTCACCATGCAACCCGCTCCACACACAGCTTCTGCTTCTCACAGAAGCATCCCTCACTCAGGTCCCCTCTGTGACCTTTCTTTCATCAGTGGGTACTTGTCAACTGTCACCTTGCCTGGCCTCCAGGCAGCATTCCACACAGGCGAGTCTTCCCTCGGCTTCTGCACGGGACAGCTTCAACTGGTTGCAAAGGGAGGCAGAGTCGACTTGCGCTAAACAAATTGGGAAGAGATGTGGCATCCTGGAACAGTTTTTATTCCTGCTGTATTTACATTTTCCTCCTGAATCTATTTGTGTTGAATAAATGCAACAACTCACTGAAGTTTTATCACAAATAAATGTTTCTCTGTTTTGCATGTAAATATCACTTTGGTATTTCTTTCAAATTCTCAGTTTTTCAATCCCAAAACTGTACCTGCAAAGGCACTTTGTTAAGCAAGCCCACAAGCCACTTGATGGCAATGGCTGGTTCAGGGTACAAGCCACAGATAAAATAAAAAGGCGGTTTTGGATCCAAAATCTCCAGAAGCAATTGCAACAACGTATCTGTTCTCCAAAGGGCGGAGCCCCATGGTGGAGCCCTCACATGCCACGGCAAACGGGGTTTGGGAGCACCAGAGCCCCTCGCATCAGCACCTGCCACCCGGGCACCAACCAATGCACGTGCTCCCAGGACCTGCTCTGGCCCCCGCCGCGGTTCCGTGGGTCAGGATTCCGCCGGAGAACACTGGGTGTGCGGGAGGGGGCAGACAGCCAACTGTAAAGGGCAGTGTAGGAGTTCACGCATCGTTTATACTATTTCTTTCTTCAACAGACATCAGAATAGCAACCTTCTCAGACTTTCCAAGCCCACAGAGAAGAGAAATCTTCAAAAATAAATGTGTGCTGCAAAGCATTTTGAGTGTCTCTGGAGAAACTCACTCCACATATTCAAATCATAAAATTTCTGCTGTGACATATTTTTTCTTTCGAATTGCTTAGATATTGTGTGACATCTACAGGTCAGCTCTAGGTTTCTACACCTACTTGAGAAGAGTCCGTTTAAAAATGAATTCACTTTGCTTACAGCCCCACCAGGGAGGCGTCGCATCGCAGCCCTGAAAGGGTGAAGGCCAACCACCTGCACAAAGAACGCGCAAGGCCCTGTGTTCACTCAGCTATTTAAAACCTGAAGCAGAGGGAACTAGCAAATTAAGTAAAAGAAAAAGAAATGAGGTTGGAGGTGGGGAGATGGATGTGGTTTATTTGATGTGAAGTTTGTTTTCATGGTAAGTACGGGATTAGAGGAAAATGAGGATATGTCTAATCACCCTGCCAGTGTCCAGGTCTGTCTGCTTCAAAGCTTGTCCCGATTTAGCCAGATCCAGTGCAGTGATTCCTGTACTTTCCATGGGTAACTTTTCTCCGCGTAATGATTTGACTATAGAGAATAGTGTTTACTGCCAAATTCCTAGTGTCTAGCACATAGTAGAAAATCAATGAATATTTGTTGAATAAATGATTAAACAAATGATTATTTTACTACCCACAATTAAAATTCAGATGATTTTGTCGTCTCTTGGTAACAGCCAGAGTTCCTAAATAAAAGTGGATCATAAGAAAGTGGACAGAGAGAGATTAAGGTTCCACCCACACTGTCTCACAGCCTAGAACTGTTAGGGTGACTGTCAGGAAGGAGAATTTGCATTTTTAAACCCCCTCAGGCTATTCTAATGCAGTCACCCCCTCCAAGGATCTACGGATCTAGATTAGTGTCCCAAAGTAAGTTCTGCAGAAAATTTGTACCACAATACTTTGTCAAAATAAAGTTTCTTAATCAAATGAGTTAGGCATGATATATAGGGTATGTCCTTCTTGAAGATCACAGCATATTTATATACCAAGGCTCCGAAATACCTTTCAGTGAGGAAACCTGTTTAACCTTCTACACGGAGCACTTTTCCCTCTCATCATCACCTGGCAACTTGTCACTGTCTTACGTCGCACAGAACACTCCTGGAGAAAAACGGCCCTGGGTTCACAGACTCTGATTTCCAAAACCTCTTAGGTCACCTTAGACTAGGCTCGTTGACATTATCCTTGACAGTTGATCAACTGGCCTCTACTGGAATGGGGACTTGTCTGCCACTCCTTGTATTTTTCAAAAGTTCTAATTTTTAGAAAGTCCTCCTTTGCGTCGTAGTGAAACCAGACTCCTGTAACTTCCAGCCATTAATCCTGGTTCTGCCTTCTGGATCAATACAGAATAAGTCTGTAGTCATTCCTCAGGTTTTATATGTGTAAAGGCAGCAGTCATGTGATTTACTCATCCATTCATTCCAACACACCCACTGTAGGCAGGCTTCATGCTAAAGGATGGGCTTACAGCAGAGAACTAGTTTTTTATGGACAACCTCGTAAGACAACGAGTGAGCGGGCCAGCAAGTAAATGCCATCACCAGGGCAACATCGAGCTGTTAAGGGAGCACACAGGAGCAATCCCCTCTTGCAGCATCAGGGAAGCCTTCCTGCAGGAGTGGGCAGCCAGGCTGAAGGGTGGTGCAGCTGGTCGGAAAGGAGCTGCACAGAAGACACACGCAGAGGCCTGGCAGAGCATAGCACTTCATCCGCAAGTCCCTTTCCCTCCTAACCTAACATTCCCAGCTCCTCCCACCATCCCTCGAACACTGTGATTTCAATATCCCTTGCAATCCTGATCCAAATCCTCAGAACACCCTCTCTAGTCTGGTGAAGTCCCTCATAAAACAGACTCGACGAAGGGGCCAAACGGACCTGTCCAGCATGGAGCACAGTGGGGCAGAGCCTGACATGGGCATGGTGAGACATCGTCCTGTGTCACCGAACAAGAGATAGGACAAAGCTGCACTCAATTTGCCTTTGCGCCTTTGTCAAAAATTGATTAGACCCCATCTGTATAAAAAATACAAAAATTAGCCAGGGGTGGTGGTGTGCACCTGTAGTCTCAGCTACTCAGGGGGCTGAGGCAGGAGAACGCTTGAGCCCAGGAGTTTGAGGTTACAGTGAGCTGTGACGACACCACTGCACTCTAGCTTGACAACAGAGCCAGACCCTATCCCGCGAATAAATAAATAAATAGGCCACCTGTTGTGTGGCTCCTTCTGGATCCTTTGTTCTGTTTTATTGAAGTCAGGTAGTATAACTCCTTCAGGCTTCTTCTTTTTAAAAGATGTTTCGGCTCTCTTAGGTACTGTGCATTTCTTTATGAATTTTAAAATCAGTTTATTGATTTCTATTTTTAAAAAAACCTTGTTGGGATATTGATAGGGGTTGCATTTCAATCTATAGATCAATTTGGGAGAATTAACATCTTAACAATCTTGAATCTTCCAATTCATGACTCTCCACTTATTTATGTACTCTTTAATTTCCTTAGCAATATTGTGTGGTTTTCAATGTGCAGTTCTTATACAACTTTCCTCATACTTATATCTAAATATTTCATATTTTATGCCATTTAAGTGGTATTTTAATAACGATTTACTGCTAATATATAGAAATACAATTGATTCCTATGTACTGCTCCTGTGTCCTCCAAATGCATTAAACTCACTAATTAGTTCCAGTAGCATTTTTGTAGGTTCGATAAGCTTTTCTATAATATATAGATGAGCATGTCTATGAATAAAGACAGTTTTTCTTCTTCCTTTGCTATCTGATGACGGCTTTTTTCCTGTTTGACTGCACTGACTCTAATGCAACTTTAAATAGAAATAAACGGTAAAGTGAGAATCCTTACTACAGTCTTCATTTTGGGGGCAAGTATTCACTTTCAGAATTAAGTGTGGTGCCAGCGATAGGGCTATAGGTTTCTGTAGGCCTTGTCAGGTTAAGGAAGTTTCCTTCTATTCCAAGTTTGCTGAAAGACTCAAGAAAAGATGTTAGATTTTGCCAACTGCTTTTCCTGCATCTACAGAGATTAACATACGCCTGGGGTTTTTTTCACTGTTAATATGATGAATTGATATTGATTAATTTTCTAACGTTAACCTAAACTTGCATTTCAGGGATAAACTCCACTTTTAATAGACTATTGGATTCAATTTGTTAACATTTTGTGAAGAATTTTGGCATCTATGTTCATAAGGAGTATTGATCTGCTGTTTTCTTATGATATTTTTGTCCAATTTTAGTGTAAGAGCAGTTCTGAATAACACAAAGTAGTACACAGAGCAGTGCACAGAATGAGTGGGAATGTTCCGAAAGTGTTTTTGTGACATTAGCATGATTTCTTCTATAAATGTTTGCTAGGATTCATCATTGATGCCATCTGGGCTTTGAGTTTTCTTTGTAAGAAGTTCTTTATTTAATAGATAGGACTATTCATGTTATATTTTGTCTTTAAAAAAGTATCTACTTTATCTAAGGTTCCCTATTTTTTTGGCATAATGATGTTCATAGAATTTTTGTTCTATTTTTTAACTTGTAATATCCTTTAGTTAATTTCTAATATTGTTCATTTAATTTTTCCCTCTTCCTTTTCTTGATCAATTATGCCAAAAGTTTGTTGAATTTTTTGGTCTTCTCAATAATCAGTTTACGGTTTGAGCAGTCATCTCTTTTTACTACTTCATATTGCATTAGCTTATGATTTTGTCTGCATTTCTTTTTCTCTGATTTGGGTTTGTTCTGCTCTTTTGTAGCTTCTTCAGCTAAATACTTAGCTTATTTATTTTTTTAATCTTTGTTTTGTCCAATAAATGTGCTCATGGATATAAATTTTCCTTTAAGTACTTCTTTAGTTTTGAAATGTAGTGCTTTTGTTGTTGTTAATTTCTAAATATTTTATAATTTCCATCACTATTTCCTCTTCAACACACAAATTATTTAGATTTATCATAATTTTCCAAACGTATAAAGGGTGGCTCTACTTTAATTGTTGATTTCTAGCTTCATAACTTTCTTGTGTTACAGTGGCACTGTCCAAACGGTTATAACTTGCTCACTCCCGAAACACAGGTACTGAGACCGGAACGATACAGAGAAGATCAGCATGGCTCTGCACACGGATGACGTGCAGTCCACATTTTTTAAATAAAAAAGAAAAATTCAAAAAATTTTAACAAGAAAAAAATGCTTATAACCTAAATTCCCTCCTCAACGAAATGCAATGTCTTCTATCCTCCTCTCAGAACCACTATTATTCTCATCTTTAATCACAAGCTACACTTCATCTCTTTTTATCCAGAAGCAATTTGTACAATCACATTGAATAAGATAGATAAGCATCATGAAAGCTATTGTGCATGTTAATATAATATGCAATATTCCCATATTAAAATTCTCTTTCATATTTTTGTCTAGTTTGAGTATCAGAGTAGTTCTGAACAGTACAGCGTAGCAACTAGAGTGAATAGGGAGGTACTGCTCCTCTTTGATTTTCTGGAAGTGTTTATTTAAAATTAACTAAATTCCCTCCCTAAACGACACTGAAGAAAATTTCTCCCTCTTGGGTGCTGTTGATGTTCTACTCAAGAGCTATTCTCCCACTCCCTATCCCTTGCTGGCAGTGCCCACCTGCACGCTGGGGCTGGATGTGCCAGGTACCTGCATCCCCCACCTCGCAGCAGGGCACGGGCCACAGGTCCGGGGGCGTCTGCTGTGAGAATCCGGGAAGCAGTTCCCGGCTACTATGCTAGCGAGGCATGGGAAGAGACGCCCTCCTCCTTGACGAAACCTTGAGGTGACTACATGTGACACCGGAACTGCAGCAGATAGACTGCCCCGATGAGGGGCAGATGTGAGGACCACACCAACGAGGGCAGAGCAGAAAGAGACCGTCGTGACCATGCGCACCATGCAACACGCCTTGGAGCAGCTGTTTCCTGTCTTCCCGTGTAAGCAAAGCATCCTGGCCACACTCCTCCCCTCCTGTTTTTATTAAAAGTTAAATGCCTGGGGCAATGCTGGCAAACTGTAATATAAAACTGCAGTCTACAGAGCTGCAACAAAATCACAATCTGAAGCCTCGAGGAGGGAGGGGAACCAACCCAGTCTTCAGGGTGGCCTTAATTTCAGTAATTTAACTTCATTAGTGTCACTTCTTGGTCCATGAGAGACAGCAATATGATGAATACCGTTAGGCTTTCTCCTTGATGGGATGGAGCACTAAATGCAAAAACTGCCATCCCTCATGCTAGCAAGGAGCAGCCTACCAAGGAGAGAGTGGCCTGGAGTGCAGCCCCCGACGGTGACCCACCATGCAGGTGGTCCGGAGCAGCATTTGCCAGATGGCTCTCTCAGGCACAGGAGTATGCCAAATTCTTGCTTTTCCAAAACTAGTAAAGGAAGTTGACTCCAAAAGATAGTACTTCCGATATAAAATAGACCTTTGAGTAGATAAAGAAGGCAATCACATCTTTTCTCCACATCATATGTGCTCAGTTCTTTGGGACATCCCGACACACACTGATTTCTGGACCCTTCACGCCTGACCACCTCCCTGGGTGCAGAGTAGGGCGCTCTTCCTCCCACACTCCCGGAGAGAGTGTGTTCCCTTCTAGCACACTGTCCAGCTGCTGATGTCTACTTTTCTCTCTTGCCCTCCTGGCCACTGGTTCTCACTCATTTTTAGATCACAGATATCTTTGAGAATGTGATGAAAGTTCTAGAGACCTCTACAGAAAAAAAAACAACTTTCACATACAACTTTAGGAGGTAGACAAACTGTCTAATGTCTATCTGTGGACACTACATTTAAAACCTTACCCTAGGACTGTGGATTTCTTGAAGGGAGAAATGTTTTCTTCTTATCCCACCACCTACAGCTGTGGCTAGGGCAGACGCGTTGCTTGGGCAAAATGGATGAATTCATTAATTGGTTAAACAATCAATTACGGTGTGGTCCAGCCAGTGCATCATAGATTAAAAATGCAATCTAAGTCTTGCTTTGACAGTATTATTATATTGTCTCCTCTCAAGTCTTTTTATTGTCACAAAATACATATATAATAAAATTTACCATTTTAATCATTTTTAAGTACAGAGTTCAGTGGCATTAAATACATTTACAATGTTATGCAACATCGCCACTATTCCTGGAACTTGTTAAACAGCCCAAACGGACTCTTGTGCCCATTAAGCAAGAAATACCTATTTTCCACCTCCCCTCAGCTCCTGGCAACCACCACTCTGCTTTCTGTCTGTCTGAATTTGACCACCCCAGTGCCTCATATGAGCTGTGCCTCATCACGCCACTCAGCATACGGCTGCTACGCGGTACCTCAGCAACAGTGTTTGTCCCTCCGTGTCTGGCTTATTTCACTTGGCACAATGTCTTCAAGTTTCCTCTATATTACAGCATGTATCAGCATTTCACATCTTTTTCAGGCTGAATAATATTTCACTGTACATATAATATATTCCACATTTTGTTTATCTATTCATCAACTGATACGCATTTGAGTAGTTTACACCTTTCAGATCTTGTGTGTTAATAACAATGCTATGAACAAATTTTACTCTAAGTCCCTGATTTCAGTTCTTTTGTACCTGTACCCAGGGGTAAAATTTTTGGACCATATGGTAATTCTATATTTAATTATTCTAGCACTCATCACACCATTTTCCACAGAGGCTGTACCATTTTACATTCCTGCCAACAACGCACAAGGTTCCAATATCCCAAAAATTGACTGGTTTGACTTTTGCACAGCAATCCTAACGGGTGTGAAGTAGTATCTCATGCTTTCGATTTGCATGTTTTAATTAGGGATAATTAGTGATGTTGAGTACCTTTTCGTGTACTTATTGGCCATTTGCATATCTTTTGTGGAGAAATACCTATTCAAGTCTTTTGCCCATTTTTGAGTTGGGTTGTTTGTTTTCTCTGTTGTTGAATTTTAGGAGTTTTTTATGTCTACTGAGTATTAATCCCTTATCAGATAAATAATATGCAAATGTTTTCTCTCATTCTGTATGTTGCCTTTTCACTGTGTTGACAGTGTTCTTTAATGCATTAAAGTTTTTAATTTTGATGAAGTCCAATTTATTTATCTTTTCTTTTGTCATCACTATTTTTGGTGTCATATCCAAGAAACCACTGCCAAATCCATTGTCACAAAGCTTTTCCCCTGTTTTCTTCTAAGAGTTTTCTAGGTTTAGCTTTTACATTTAGGTCTTTGATCTGTTTTTGTAACATGGTGAAGGGTAAGAATTCAAATTCATTCTTTCCCATGTGGATATTCAGTTTCTTAGTACCATTTATTGAAAAGACTGCCCTTTCCCCATTGAATAGTCTTGTAATCCCTGTCAAAAACATTTGACCATATATATAAGGGTTTATTTCTGGGCACTCTATTCTATTCCATTAGTCTGTGTATGTCTGTCTTCATGCCAGTATCACACTATTTCAATTACTGTAACTTTACAGTAAATTTTGAAATCGGGACCTCAGAATCCTCCAATTTTGTCATTTATCAAGATTATTTTGGCTGTTTGGAGATCCATAAGATTTCACATGAATGGTAGGATGGATTTTTACATTTCTGCAAAAAAATCACTGGAAACTTAATAGGAACTGCATTCATGTCTGGATTATTTTGAGTAGAAATGACATCTTAGAAATATTAAGTTTTCCTATCAGTGAACTTGGGATGTTTTTCCATTTATTTATACCTTCTTTAATTTCATTCAGCAAAGTTTTGTGGATTCCCATGTACAATTGCTTAGCCTCCCTGTAAGTTAATTTCTAAATATTTTATTCATTTTCATACTATTGAAAATAGAGTTGTTTTATTAATTCCTACTTCATTGTTATTATACAGAAATGCAACTGATTTTGCATGTTGATTTTGTATTTGGCAACTCTGCTGAATTGATTTACTAATTCTAATAGCTGTTTTTATTGTTAGAGGTTGGCGTGGCATTCTTAGGATTTTCCACATGTAAGATTATGTCATCTGTCAACAGAGATAATTTTACTTCTTCTTTTCCCATTTGAATGCCTTTTATTTCTTTTTCTTGCTTAATTGCTCTGGCTAGAGCTTCCAATATTATGTCGAATAGAAGTGGCAAAAACAGGCATTCTTGTCTTTTCCTGATTTTAGGGGAAAAGCTTTCAGTCTTTCACCATTAAGTATGATGTTAACTGTAGATTTTTCATACAAGGCCTTTATTACGTTGCTGTAGTTTCCTTCTATTCCTAGTTTGCTGAGTGTTTTTATCATGAAAGGCTGTTGAATTTTCTCAAATGCTTTTTCTGCATCAATTCACATGATCATGGGGTATTGTTCTTCATTGTGTTAATGTGATATATTACATTGATTTTTGTATATTGAATCATCTTTGCATTCCAAGAATCAATTCCACTTGGTCATGGTGTATTATCATTTTAATATGCTACTGAATCCAGTTTGCTAGTATTTTTTTTTAGGATTTTTGCATTAATATTTATAAGGGATATTAGCCTATAATTTCCTTTATAGTGTCTTTGTCTGGCTTCGGTATCAGGGTAGTGCTGGCCTCATAGAATGAGTTAGGAAGTGTTCCCTCCTCTTCACTTTTTTGGAAGCATTTGAGAAAGATTGGTGTTAGTTCTTCTTTGGTAGAACTCACCCAGTGAAGGTATCTGTCTTACTCCATTTATGCTGCTATAACAAAGTAGTTGAGACTGGGTAATTTATAAAGAAGACACATTTATTTCTCATAGTTCTGGAGACTGGGAAATCCAAGATCAAGGCACTAACAGGTCTGGTGTCTGGTGAGGATCCTGTCCCTGTTTCCAAGACGGTGCCTTGAATGCTGCCTCCTCCAGAGGGGGCCATGTGTCCTCACATGGTGGAAGGTGAAAGGGCAAAAAGAGACAAACTACCTCTGTCAAGCCTTTTTATGAAGGCATCGATCCATTCATGAGGACAGAGCCCTCACAACTTAAACACCTCCCAAAAGGACCCATCTCCCAACACTACTGCAGTGAGGATTAAGTTTCCAACACATGAATTTAGAGGGATACGTTTGGCCCATAACAACATCTGATCCTGAACTTTTCTTTGTTGGAAGATTTTTGATTACCGGTTCAATCTCCTTACTAGTTACAGGTCTGCTCACATTTTCTATTTCTTAATGATTTGGTCTTGGTAGGTTTTGTGTATCCAGCAATTTGTCTATTTCATTTAGGTTATCTAACTTGCTGGCATACAATTGTTCATAATACTCTCTAACAATCCTTTTTATTTCTGTAGAACCAGTTATAATGTCCCCTCTTTCATTTCTGATTGTAGTTATTTGAGTCTTCTCTCTTTTTTTCTTAGTTGGTCTAGCTAAAGGTTTGTCAATTTTGTTGATCCTTTTGAGAACCAATTTACTTTTGGTTTCATCGATTTTCTCTATTGTTTCTCTGTTCTCTATTTTATTTATATCTGCTCTAATCTTTATTTTTCTTCTTTCTGCTAGCTTTGGGTTTAGTTTGTTCTTCTTTTTCTGATTCCTTAAGGCATCAATGTAGGAAATTGACTTGAGATCTTTCTTTTTTTTTTTAACTCAAACTTTTACAGCTATAAGCTTCCCTCTTAGCACTAATTTTTCTGTATCCTACAAGTTCTAAGATGTTGTCTTTACATTTGTATTTGTCACAAGATATTTTCTAATTTTTCTGTGATTTCTTATTTAGCCCATTGATTATTTAAGAGTATATTTTAATTTGCACAAATTTGTGAATTTTTTACATTTGTAGTTTCCCTCTTCCATTTCTGCCATTTCTAGTGTCATTCCATTGTAATACTTTGTAAAAAACATATTTTTTATAACTTCAATTTTTTAAAATCTATTAAGACTTGTTCTGGAAATTATTCCATGTGCTCTGGAGAAAAATGTATATTCCACTGTTGTTGGGTGGAATGATCTGTATGTGTCTGTCAGATCTAATTGATTTATAGTAGTATTCAAGTCCATTTTCTTATTTGTCTATGTCTCATTGTTCTATTCATGATTAAAAGTAGGATATTAAAGTTTCCATTATTGTAGAACTGTTTATTATTCCCTTCAATTTTGCTTCACATATTCAAGGGCTCTGATGTTGGTTTATATACGATTATAATTTTTATACCTTCTTCATGAATTGACTCTTTCATCATCATTATTATCCTTTTTTGTCTCTTGTAACAGTTTTATACTTAAAGTTAATTTTGTCTCCTATTAGTATAGCTACCCAGCTCCCTGTTGCTTTCAATTTGCATGGAGTATCTTTTTCAATTCTTTTACTTTCAACCTATCTGTGTCCTTAGATCTAAAATGAGTCTTGTGTACATAGATGTAGTTGAATCATGTTTTTAATCCATTTTACTCATCTCTGCTTTTTGATTGGATAGTTGAAGCCATTTAAATTTAAAGGAAGCACTTTTAAGGAAGAACTTACTTCTACCATTTTTCTATTTGTTTCTATATATCTTACACCATTTTTTGTCTCCCATTTTCTCAGTTACTGCCTTCTTTTGTGTTTAGGTGATTTTTTTTTTAGTGACACATTTTGATTACCTTCTCATTTCCTTTTGTTTATATTCTATGGATATTTTCCTTGTAGTTACCATGTGGGTTGCATATAGCATCCTAACATGATAAAAATCAAATCTGAATTGATATCGAATTAACTTTAATGACATACGCAAACTACTCCTATTCGGCTCCACTCCCCACTTTATATTATTGATGTCGCAAATTACATCTTTATACATTGTGTGCCAAATAACATTTTTAATTATTTTATGTATTTGTCTTTTAATTTCTATAGAAAATAAGAATTAGAATATAGAATGTAAAATGTAGAGTTACAAACCAAAATTATACTAATACTGGTTTTTGTATCTTCTTATGAATTTAACTTTACTGGAGATCTTTATATCTTCATCTATTAGTTACTGTTCAACATCCTTTCATTCCAACCTGAGGGACTCGTTTTAGCATTTCTTTTAGGACAGGTCTAGTAGTTATAAACTACTCTTTTTGTTTATCTAAGAATGTCTTAATTTCACCTCATTTTTGGGGAGGACAGTTTTGCCAGATGTAGAATTCTTGGTTGACAGTTTTTATTTTCAGCACTTTATCATCCCACTGACCTCTGTCCTCCAATATTTCTGCTAAGAAATACGCTGATAATCTTATTGAAGATACCTTATATGTAACAAGGCACTTTTCTTTTGCAGCTTTCAAAATTCTTTCTTTGTCTTTAGCTTTTGACAGTTTAATTACAATTTATCTACCTATGGTTCTCATTGAGTTTATCCTACTTGGAGTTTGTTGAGCATCTTTTGTTTTTAGACTCATTATCTTTCAGCAGATTTGGGGGATTTTTAGCCATTATTTCTTTAAATAATCTGTCCCATTCTCATTCACTTCTCCTTCTGGAATTCCCATAATATTTATGTTGGTCTGCTATATGATTTCCCACAAATCTCTTCAGCTCTGTTCACTTTTCTTTATTTTTTTTTTTTTCTGTTCCTCAGACCCAAGAATTTCAACTGTCTTAACTTCAAGTTTATTGATTCTTTCTTTTGCCTGGTTGAATCTCCTATTGAACCCCTCTAGTGAATTTCTCATTTCAGATATTGTACTTTTCACCTCTGGTATTTCTATTTTGGTCCTTTTCTATCTCTTTGCTGATATCCTCATTTTGTTCATACATAGTTTTCCTGATTTCCTTTCCTTCTTTGTCCATCCCTTAGGTCCTTGAGTATATTTAGTATACGTGTTTTAAAGTCTTTGTCTAGAAAGTCAAATGCCTGACATTCCTCAGAGGTGGTTTCTGTCAATTTATTTTGTTTTTTTGAATGTGACAAATTTTCCTGTTTCTTTGCAAGCATTGTGAATTTTTTCCTTGAAAATTGCACCTTTGATTACTGTAATGTGGGATCTCTGAAAATCAGATTGCCCCCCTTCTCCACGAGTTGTTGATTTGTTGGTTGGTTAGTTACTTGGTTTATTACTGAAGGCTGTCCATTAGTTTTCAGACTTTTCCATGCTATTTTTGCAAAGACTAATCTTTGTCACATGTGATCACTGGAAGTTTCTGTCCTTTCAGCTTGTGTTCAGCTATTGCTTTGGCAGAGATTTCCTTGAATGCCAAGAGCTCTCCCAGACTTTTCAGGTTGGCTCTGCGCTGGGGAACTCCTTCAACACTTAGTTTGGGTTGCTCAGAGCCTAGGAATCAGCCCAAGGTGAAAGCATAATGTCTTCTCACATGTTTTTCGGCATGTGCCTTTCCTGGGTATGTGTGTGACTTTCTAAATTCCCCCATATGCAAGGCTGCTTTTGAACACCCTAATCTCCAGAGTCTTGCCCTAACTTTTCCCCTGGGCCTTAGATTGTCTATTGTATGTCTCCCTCCATCATCTCTTGCCCCAGGCATCTGTGAATCTGTGGTTGCCTTACAGCTGTTATGAGCAGATTCCACAGATTTTCCCACCTCATTTCTGAGGTAAGAAAAACACAGATGAGTGCCTGTGTTAGTCCTTTAGGTATTCTTGAGACAGTTTAGAACAGACATACACAATAATTTGCCAATAAAGTCTACTCTGCACCCTCCAGCTTAAAGGAGGAAACTGGGAGCTGGGCTGCTGCTGTTTCAAGTTAGAATGGCTGCCGCATCAGGGAAGGGGTGAAGCAAGGGTGAGAAAAAGGCCACAAAACTATCTAACCACTATGAAGGTGGGTTTTTCTTGATCGGGCATCTGTTTGGTTGCTGTAAACCTTGACTATTTTCCAGAGCTCTGACAAAGTTGGTTGAGACAGTTTTGGCTTGTTTCTTTCAATGTTTCTGTGGGGAAATGAAAGCTTAGAGCTTTCTAGTCCACCGCTTTGCTAACATCAACCCTCCCCCTCAAGTTCTCTGTTTTTTTTTTATTATTTTACTGCTTTTATTCACAGTTTCTAAATTTCTTCTAGTGTAGTGGTCTTTTGAACCTAAGTTCAGAAATCTATAAATTAACTTATATTATTTAGCCTACTGAGTTTTTCTCACTGTAGCCTTCAGATGATCTCATCCAACATGTTCTGTATCTCCAGCAGCTTCCTGTCAGCCATGTCCAGGAGGCAAACCTCTCATCGTTGGCAGAATAGCATAATCAACCACAGTGTTACCTCAGTCATCTTTATTCTGTCATCTTAACGTTCTCCACACCATCTCTACCATAATCAGACTCCTGCATTACAGCTATTTGGGTTTTTAATGAACTAAAAACTAAGGCTCCCAGCTATGAAGCCTCCTCAGAGAACACAGCCAACAGATCTTGAACAGCCTCCCAAATGCCAGAATCACTAAGAGTCGAAGAAGGTATTTAGTGGTGGCTTCCAAGTGGCACGGGTTCATTCATTCCTCAAATTTCATTACAAGAAAGAATTCTGCTTCCCATCTGAAATTTTTTTAAGTGAAATCTTACTAGTGGCAGTGAAAACCAAGGAATGGTTTATCAGAAAGAGCAAAGGCTTTGAAATCAAACAGACCAGTATTCAAATACTGAATTAATTAGTTAGGACTTACTACTTAGACAAGTTACTTAACTCCCGTAAAACTCTGTTTTCTCATCTGATAAAAAAAAAAAATGGAGAAAACAACAATTGCCTCTCAGGAATACTGTGAAAATTAAATAAGAAAGCACATATAAAGTCCTAATACTGAATAAAAAGTCCCCTACACTAGGAAAAAAAGGAACATAGACTGTGAACTTTTTCCTCAAAGCTATTAATCTTAGCTAATTTTATTAAAGAAGTATTATATGGATGCCAAACTGGTAGGTTTATATGCTTTCCCCTTTCCATACTCTGTCACATCATGTAAATGTGACAGGGCCACACCAGGCAGGTCTAGGGTGAAATGTCTGGGATATTTTTGGAAGACAGATGGGGGATCCTATCTGGGGGCTATTTGCAGGAGATGTCAAGAAGCTTTCTAAGCCTCTGAGAGTGGGCTCTCATTCAACCAGGATTTCCCCTCAGATTCCTCTTCAGGACTGAACCAGGACTTAACCTAAGTTACCACAGGACCTTCCAATCCCCTTCTGGCTAATGACTTTTCTGCCACTCAGCAACCATCTGCCGAGTCTGGCCAGGCTGCTGGGACTAGTGAGGAGTCTGTGCACCCTGACACTGAGAAAGTGAAGGAGAAGAAGGACACGCTGAACCAGGAGATCTCCCAGATCTAAGACCACAGTGTGGATGAACTGGAGGAACACGTCACCCAGCCCCATGAGCGCAGTGACATCGAGGATGTAGAGCAGATGCTGCTGGGCAAACGAGCCATGATCCGAGGTGTCACCACCAAGGGCTGTATCCAGAATTTGATCTGGACATGAATGACTGAGCAGAGGCTAACCGCCCCCTGTCTGTGGCCCAGAGGGACAGGCAGGTATAGACATGAGAAGCCGTGAGAGCCCAACCAGCACACCTACAAGGTTTCACAGCAAGAAAATGCCAGAAACCCTTTTCTAGAGAGCCAAAGCTGAGTCAGGAGGGAGCCTAGGGAAGAAGGAGACAGGAGGAAGAGGCGTTCCCAGCTCCAAGATTCCTGAAACGTCCTAGTGATACCTGCGTAGGGAATATGTATCCTACTTGTTGATAAACATATCTGTATACCGAATTAGAAAAGCTTCCTAAGAAAGATTTCTAGGGCGCAGTGGCTCATGCCTCTAATCCCAGCATTTTGGGAGGTTAAGTCAAGAGGCTCACTTGAGGCCAGGAGTTTAAGTTCAAGAAAGATTTCTTTGTAAGGGAAGAGAGGGTCAGACTCCACAGATGTAGCACAATCTAGTGAGTACACGTCGAAGTGTAAGGGTTTCTCTGGGCACAGCACAGTGGAATATGCTGCTTCAGGCATCCTCCACTCAGCTCCCTGGGCTCGTGCCTGACTCCTAGAAAGAAAGGAATGCAATAAAAAGGCAAGTAGAAATAAAAGCCATTTCATTTGTTTCCTTCAGGAAATCAAGAGCACAAGTCTGCTCTTTTATACTTGAAATAACATAATATAACAAAAGTCATGGAGAGAAATTCTTGTAAGACCCACAACTTGGGACTTGGACTCGGCAAGAGAGGTCTCTGCACCGGGCCCTCTGCATCACAAACAACCACCCAGAAAGGATGCAGCACCCCAAGGCACCTCTTTCACCTCAGATCTGGTGCTACACTGGCACAGCCTGGCCCTTCCCAGGATCTGGCAGCAAGGGTCCCAGGTGCAGCAACTTGCATCTCTTGCCCAACGTCCTCGACACAAAGGTGGCAGTGTCCAAATGTTATGAAAGCAAGCTGGGACAAGCACAGCTTTTGCGTGCAAGGAGGAATTGACAAGGAGAATGCTCAGGTCTGAGAAAAGACACAATATTTACACACATAATTTCAAAATGTAATGTACCTTTTCAATCCTTCCTCAGCATGAACGCAACAGCTCCTTGCATAACGAGTAGCAGCTCCCAGTAGTGCTCCATATTGCCAAGAGCCCATTTTCTTGCTTTTCTTGGTTTGCTAATTCATGGTTCCCGAGAGAGCCAATATCAGCACAGTGTTTGCCACAGTTGCTGAGGAACCACATGGGGACTGAGAAATACATCGCAACGTTAAACAATTTATATGACTCTTAAATCTGTGTATGTCAGTCCAGACATCACATGCACGAAGCATATCACCAGTTCTTTACATTGGCCACTAGATGGACACTGAAAGCTAGGACTACAGATTGTTTTATGTTTATAAAAATACAAATGAAAATTATGTAAAATATATAGTCCTACATTGTATAACAACATTTTTGTCACAATCAACCACATATATATGATGGTGGTCTCATAGAGTATAATACTGTATTTTTACTGCACTTTTTCTATGTTTAGATACCCAAATATTTACCATTGTGTTATAACAGCCCACAGCACTCAGCACAGGCTTGTGGCCTAAGACCAATAGGTCATCTCGTACAGCCTAGTGTGTAGTAGGCTGTATAGTCCAGGTTTGTGTAAGTATACTCCAGGATGTTCAACACAAGGACGAAATCACCTATCAGTGCATTTCTCAGAATGTATCCCTATCGTTAAGCCACTTGTAACTGTAATTATACTTTTTAAAACCAAATTTAAATCTTCAGTTTTATTTAAATTATTTTGATTTAAAATTGGACATTCATTTTTGCCATTTGTATTATATATTTTAATTTTAATATTTTAGAAGAAAATAACTTTTCAAAAACATGGAAATGTTAACTTTTTAAATTTTATACTTGTTTTAATTTATACTTTTATAAATATATTTCTATTTTAATCATTTAGATCATAACTGTCAATTAAACATAAACCGTAAAAATCTTTGATATCCATATAATTAGTGATGTAGCTGAAATGAAGGCAAGAAAAATAAATTTTATCTGATAAATACATACTAATTGTGTGTATTTTATTTTATTGTCCACTCAAACATCTACAGAATACCCACACACATAAAATAATAATTAATTTAATCTTTTATTCTTTGCTTTTGGTCATATAAAAAAATCATAATTTTACACATATTCTTATTTTGTCATTATAAAGACATTTATCAAGATAGAAGGATAGAATATGTACATTTGTTAACTGTTTGTTAGTTAGATTTATAACTTTAAATGTTACACATGTGATACGTGGGTCTCGCTTGTTAGGGGCAGTCTGGACAAGAGGCCCGGGGACCCCCGAGCCCAGCGTATCAGGCTCACACAGCTTGGGCAGCCACAGGAGAAAGTCAGAGCAGAAAACTGGGAAATGACAGATACTGGGCAGGTCAGAGTCAGTTCCCAAGTACATGGGAGGCAACCCCCAGAAACAGCTGAGAGAAATTTAAGGATGAACTGGAATTTCTAAATTGTGGTGGAGATACACACAGAACAATGTTCTTGGGCTTCTCTCCTTGTAGCCTTATTCCTACCCCAACAACATGTAGCCTGAAAAACCATGGATTGCATAAAGAAACAGAAAAGCTCCCCCAACCCAAAATTTCCAAAATAATATGCCTAGCAAACATTTAAACATATCTTAATTCTATTGTCATAAGCAACTTAGTTTTCAGATAACCATAAAGTGAAACCCACTAAAAACCAACTCAGCTGAGCTATACAAACCGTTAATACTAGAAAGGAAGCTCTAAGCATAAATCATGAAAGGCAAGAGATTACTAAAGTTCTTGGGGTCTTTGCAGGCTAGGTAACCAAATTACCTGCATTTGTAGCCAAATACAGGCATAGGCAACCAAATTACCTGTACGTCTTCTCCATCCACAGGGCAATCCCTTAGAGGTAATCAGTCATTTCAAACACAAAGCAAATCCAAAATGAACTCCTGAGAATTATTTGTGTAAGACTCAACAGCTGCTAGGGATAATAAAACAATAGTTTACAGGAAGCCCAAATAAAACCCAAGAGCCTCCAAAGCAAGACATCCTGTGGGTAGTGGGGAGGCAAACATTCCCACCCCTGGAATGAATCTGAGGGTTGATGGCCGCTAACGAGACAAAGGCGAGCCCAGAAACAACGCCCATGCAGCTCGCTGTGCTTAAGAGCCAGCAGCACTGCGGGGTGGGCGGGCGCCACCTCCTTCACCGGGAACACGCACAATCTTTCCGCCAGGTGCTCGCTTAGTAGACTGAACCGTTTGGGGGACAGTCCTGCGGACCACGTAGTCTGACCATGGGACATTGTGGTCAGTACAAGATGTCCTCTAGGAATCTACTTTTTGTGAATGAGTCCCGAGGTGAAAGCACACTGTCAACAGACAGAATCTCAGCCACGCGATTCCTAGAGACCAAGGTCCTCGAACGATTCCTGCCGGGCGTTTTCTGCTCACGCTTTCATTCCTTCCAGGGTCTGAGAAACATGGGCCACTGCAGTAATTAGGTGATTGTAATTTCTATGGGAAATAATTGTGTTTTAACATCTGGGTGTTTAGTGCTCGTAATGAATTCAGAAAGCTGCTTCCGTGCGGCACTTGCGACTTCAGAGCTCGGAGTGATTTGGGGACGATACCTTGAAGCTAAGCAGCCACAGAAGCCAGTCAGGACATTTGCATACAACCCCAGCTCAAATCTTAAGCTTAGATGGGTAACTGATATTAAAAAACCGTGTAACAAGCAAGAGGGGAGCGAGGGAGGAGGTGGGAAAGGAGGGGCGGCGTGAGGGCCTAGAGAGGGGCCCGGAGGAAGGATGCTGCTGAACAATCTGGTCTAAAGCAAATTTTTCACAGGAATGAAAGTTCCACTAAAATGGCATGTGAAGTTACAGGTGACAGAATCCAGCAGCTTTGAGGAGTTTTTTTAAACCATGTGGAATAATAAAGAGACCTGAAAAGGATCCAGTGATAACCAATTCAAATAAAGACCAGGCCTGAAGAAGCCCTGAGCAGACGGAGCCAGGCAGGCTGCACGAGGGACCTCAACCTTGCTGGGTTTACAAACACGAGCAAAACATCATCTAGTTATTGTAAACGCCCATGATAAAGAAAATCAGATCTTAAGCTCAGCTAATCAGAAGCAGCCAACAAACTTATAACTGTATAATTAGGGACTTTCCAACATGATAGACCAAATACGGCACCTGTGCCCTGTGACCAGGGAAACATTTGCTTTGCTTTACCCCCCTGTGCGTCTTATAAACGCCTGCCCCCTCGCGCCCCCTCGGCGGAGCTCCAAAACCACTTATGGCTTAGAACTGCCCAGTTCATGAGTCACTGTTTGCTCAGTAAACTGTTTTTTAAAAAAAAAATTTTATAATGCCTCAGTTTACCTTATTAACAACAGTGGCAGCAAAAGTAAAACAAAGTTGGAGTAAAAAAAAGTTGCCATAATTTCTACAAACACGATCGTGGAGACCAGGGATGGGCAAACTTTTTTGTGAAGAGCCATTACATTAATACGACAATAAATGTCTGGGGCTTGTGAGCTGCTGGACCCTGCGTCGCGTGCTCGCCTCGCCTCCGCCACTGCGCCGCGAGGGCAGCCTTCAGGGCCCCGCGTGCGGTAAGTGTGGCTGGGCTCCCGTGAAGCCTGAGTTACGCACACTGAAATTATTTTGTAACTTTCATGTGTCACAGATAGTACTCTTCTTTTGACTGTTTTCAGACATTTAAAAATCTAAAATCCCCTCTCAAGCTGCAAGCTATACAAGTAGGCAGTGGTAGCCAGAAGGGCCCATGGGCTGTAGGAGCAGAGTCACCCATGAGGCAGGACAGAGCCTAACATCTATCACATGGGAACTGGAAAGCAGGCGGAAACGTGTGTGGGGCAGTCCCCAGTTCTGCCCCCGTCCAGGAGGCGCAGCATGGTTGGCAGGCTGGGCATGGGGAATTAGTCCCCTTGCAGGCCAGTACTGGCAGCCAGGGGCCGTCTCTGGGGAGCAGAGGGCAGCAGGTCTCTGCATAGCGACAATACTCCTGGTGGCAGGCAGTAATGAGAAGGGCCTTCAGTTTGAAATGAGAGCTTCCCCCGGAGGAGACCTAGGAAGACATGAGGGGGGCCCTGCTAACACTGCAATCAGGATGCAGCTGCACAAGCCGGCATCACACGGGATTCCAGCCCCAGGGGAGAAAAAGATGCACCAGTCTACAGCCAGGGAAGCAACTCGGTCACCAGACAGCTCGGGGGCCACGCACTGCCAAGTGCCCACTCTAGTGACCTCACCAGGCTTACCACAGCAAGACAAACACTGTCCCCCACCTTCTGATAGATGCCATGTTCCTATGTCCTGCCAGGGTTTTTCAAGTCAAATCAAAAATTCCATGAGTCTGAGCATGCAGCTGAGCAGGGCAATAAAGACACAGACTGGCAAGTATCATGTGAGGGTGGATTCCACTAGGATCAACAATTAATAGAACAGTTTACGAGAGAGAGTTACCTTCAAGGATACTTCGCTTCATACCAGCTTTCTGGATCCTTAGGCAATTTGAATCTTTAAGATCTCCAAGTGCTGAAATAAATAATTCAAAATCCTAGAAACAAGATCCCAAATCTGACAAGTCACTGGGCTCTAATGATACTCAGGAGGTGTTCAACTTTGGGAGGAAAAGTCTGGATGGATGGTCCATTTTGCCAGGAAGTTCCCCCAAAAGCCATTGGAAGATAAGATGGAAGAGACCTAGAGACTTCAAACATCCCGATGGATCTCCAGGTCTTTGAATAGGACAGAGGGTTGAAACAGGCCCCACGGACCCTAGAAGCAAACTCACAGCCCAGTGTGACTTGGCGTCTTATCTACATTTGAAGGATAGAAACTAGTGGCTCAAATAACTAAGTCTATTCTAACGCACAACTCATCCAGTGCATTTCCAGCATCAACGTGACTCCCAGAACTCGGGAGGGAGAGATGTCGAGATAGGCAAACATCATTTCAGGAGGTTGACCAGCACTGCTGGCCAACTTCAGAGTGTAGTCTTTACAGAACAAAGAGCTGTAGGTTTTTATTAAGAGAAAAACATTCTAAACAAATGGAGATGGAGAATTGGCACTAGGAAGTAGCGAAAATGATGTAGTTAGCCAAAAGAAATTTTTCCAGTTATGGAACATTACTTACTTACGGAAAAGTGAACAAGTATAAGGGGAGAAGGAAGCAGAAACATCAAAAAAAAAAAAAGAGAGAGAGAGCTATGTTTGAAGAACTGTATCCTAAAGAAGGTGTCTCTTTAAGTACCAATGTGTAAAGTCACAAAATGATGGGGGAAAAGCCAAAAGGAAGAACATCCAAAATGGAAGCTTTTTAAGCAGTAGTGCAAACATGGAAAGCTAAAGCCCGTCTGGAAAGAGCAAAACATTTTGCTACATAACAAAGAACTCTGGAACTGGATAATCCCAGAAAGTCCTCAGAGATGAGGGTCCTTGTGCTGGGGCAACAGCAGGTAACTGCCACACTCGGACACCTCAGTGATTGTGGGACGACATGTGCCTGAGCCAGGGATGGCAGGCAGAGCAGTGGCCACCAAATCCCTGCCGGCCACCAGCAAGAGTCATGCCTCAGCTCACCACTCTCCTGCACATGGTCACTGGGACATGAAACCTTTCCCGCCTTGTGGGCCACACCAGCCTTGGGTCTGCCTTGAAAATACATCCTAAATAGACGGACGCCAGTGCCTGGTTATTTCTTGTCTAATGGCCCTGGCTTAGATCACTGGAATACTTAATATTATAGAAGGTTTAGACACACCAAAGTTCAAAATATGAGTTTACTTATCTTTGCCTGGAATCATTATTTTGGAGAAGCCAAATAGGGAATTACTTACCCAAAATACCTACACTAACAGAGATTGTATGTCTTTTTCGGTACAAGTATTTACTAAATAAGCATAAAATATATTTACAAAATTAGAGAGCTGTTTTAAAATGGATTTAGTTCTCCTAGTTCTCTCGGGCCATAATGAGAAGAGAAAACTTCTTTACTTAAAATGTTGAGACTAGGCAAAGATTGTCTATGCTAAGCTAATAAAAAATCAAGCAGACAAAACAAAAGTTTTGAAAAGCTTATAAACACACTTGGAAACTTCTCATTATCAATGAAAAATTCCTCCCATGCAACAGATAGTAATAAACCTTGCCTATGTTTCTATCCCCAGAGTTTGACACAGGATAGGCAGAGAATAAAATATTGAATTAATAAATAATAAATTAATGAAGCATTCTACTTTCTCAGGTATTTGATAAATAAGTGAGAAGTGACAACATCAGAGCGATTTCTTTCAGATAGCCTCATTACATTTGATCTAACTTTGATGAGATTCAAGGTTCCCCTTGGTAATTGAGATCATTTGCATATGTGGGAGAAGAGGTACCCAGAGAGTTTAGACTTCCACACACAAAGTGAGCTGCAGGCAGATGTACAAACAGGACCTCACTCTGAGCCCCTGTGGATATGGTGGTGGAGGTGCCATGGTAACATGTCCAGGTTTCCGGAGGCTTTCCTATGGGCTTTTTATTTTTAAGTAAAAATGCCTCTAAAAATAATTTTACTCAGAGCAGCAGCTACAAGAGTGGGCCCCCCCAAAATCAGCTGACTTCTAGTCTCACCTCAGTCTTGTTTTTGAGGATGTTTAATATAAACTTTGGATAAACTGCCTCAGTTTTGGCCGGGCACGGTGTCTCACACCTGTAATCCTAGCACTCCAGGAAGCCGAGGCAGGAGGATCGTTTGAGCTCAGGAGTTCAAGATCAGCCGGAGCAAGAGTGAGACCCCGTCTCTACTAACAAAAGAAAGAAATTAGCTGGACAATTTAAAATATATAGAAAATTCTGTCTCAAAAAAAAAATATATATATATAGAAAAAATTAGCCGGGCATGGTGGCACATGCCTGTAGTCCCAGCAGGAGGCTGAGGCAGAAGGATTGCTTGAGCCCAGGAGTTTGAGGTTGCTGTGAGCTAGGCTGACGCCATGGCACTCTAGCCCGGGCAACAGAGTGAGACTCTGTCTCAAAAAAAAAAAAAAAAAAACAAAGAAAAAAAATTGCCTCAGTTTCCTTGCTATTAAAAATTAAGTTAAATTAAAATATTAAGTTTAGTAAAAGTACCTACTTCAGAGTTCCGATATGGGGATAAATAAAAGAATGCATGCAATGCACTGAGTAAAATATCTGGCATAAATAAGCGCTCGTTCAATGCTATATATTGTTTTGTATTATCATCCAGCGTGTGGCATAGCCCTCTGTGCGGTTACCCCAAGACAACACCAACTGTGCCTTTCTCAATGAGCGGTGAAGGGTCTGACAGCCGATTTCCGGTGAAAGCAGCAACTGTGGGCCCCGTGGACCCTGGAGAGCTGCACTGTCCTGACTCCCCAACCTGGTTTACTGAAACACAGGGTTCCGTGATGAGGGAGCAATCAAACGTAAGTTGTAAGAGAGGGTTGCGCCTGCCCTCCCAGAGCCTCCTGCACCCCCTCCACGGCCCGGAGCACACAGCACCTGACACAGGCACACCACAGAGGGGCACCGAACGTGGCCACCAGACACACTCTGAGCACACGCGGCAGAATTGTGCAGCTGCTGCTGACTCAGATAGGGCCAAGGGTCCCACGAGATGCCCAGACTTCAACATGGAAAACAGCCCACATGTTCCCTCGTCCCACAGGAGCAGGCTTCCTGTCTCCTGCTCCCACCGCAGCGGGCTCCAGCCGCCCAGCATGCATTGCTGGGTGACTGACAGCTGTTAGAGCATCTGCAGACCCCGAAGACGTGGCTTTATCTATTATTTGGGGACTTGCTGGTCATTCCCACTCAATCATGTATGGCCACACCCAAATCAGCACGGGATAAGTGGGAGCTGTGGAGAGGAATCTGCAGTTCAGAGAAGTGACCTGTGACTGTCCTTAAAGCATCTGAAGAGGGGAGTGGCCACAGTGGGTGTGGCTGCTGTGCGGTGTGAGCTGTGGGGTGAGCTCTGTCCTGCCCACTTGGGCAGCGGGTGTGGGCGTGGAAGCCACCTCCCAAGCCAGGCCGCCTGGGTTCCACGTCCTCAGCTGTAAAACAGGGATAATAACTGTACCCACCTCACGGAGTCGTGCTAAGGATTAAAAGAATCTACATACATTTAATGCTTGAAACAAGAAATCTGATACAGAGGCCTCCATCCATGGGAAAGTTGCAGCTGGACTCAGCAGGTAGGCTAGAGAAATGACGTGAGGGGCCGAGAGCCCCGGTGGGGGGCTCCTGGAGACCGTGGGGGCAGCTATGCATGCTGCCCAGTCTTCAGACCCTCCCAGGACATTCCGCTAGAATGAGGTCCCCAACCACCTCACCTAAAGGAGGACATTATTCTCTCTATACCCCATTTGTGTCAGAGCACTAATCGCTGTCCGTAATCATGTAATTTATTTTTTGAAAAGTTTATTTTTCTCTCTCAGCCCCGAGAAGGTAAGTTCCATGAAAGCAGGGGCCTTGTCTGTCCTGCTCTCCCAATGCCTGGAACAGCCTCTGCGGCCCTGGAAGAAAGGGGTGAGGGGCAAGGGAAGGGGGGAGGAGGAGGGAGGGGGAGGAGGGAGGGGAGTCATGGTGGAGACGAGCCTGTAACCCTGTCACGCTGAGAGGACGGCCCCATGGCGGTATCCCGCAGACATCTGCAGGCCAGCATCCAGTCAGAGCGCCGGCGCCGTGTTTTTAATGACTGGATTTCTGCCTAATAAAAACAGGATTGGAATATTTTGAAATAAAAAGAAAACAGGATTGGCACGAAACCAATAATTTAAACATTACAGAGACTGCCAGGTATTTTGTTTAAATTTTTCCTAGTCTATTTTCTTAAGGAAATATGCATTTTAGTCACTGACTTTGGTCTACTTTTATGACTTCTTTATATATTATATTTTTAATCACTGCATTGCTAAGTAGAAATTATTGTCTCTGGAGGGTGGGTGCAGGGTGTGGATAACTTCTGGAAGCTGGCTATGAAAATTCATACGATATTCCACCAAAAAGGAGTTATTACTTTACCTGGAATCCCTCATGTTCTTAGTCCTCAGTCTGAACTCTGTTAAGTTGTATATTTATATGCCATTTACAGTAAATCCTCCGGATTTGATCACCCAATATTCCAAATTTTGAACACCCACTGTCTGCCCTCCCAGCCCATCAGACTCTCAAATGCCTTCTGTCCTTTGGTGCTGCCTTAATTAAAAAGAAAAGAAAACTGACCTAGATTTGAGGTAGCCATAAATGCACAAGTTAGTTCAAAGGGGTTAAAGGAAGAGTACTCTCTAAGAGAAGCTTTTCCCTTGCATGTTCCGAAGAATTGAAAAGGTACTAGCAAAAGGGAGAAGCCTGGGAATGGAGGGGGCGTTTGAAATCGAGACCCCCCCGTGTCCTGTGCGCCGCCTGAGGACGGGCACCACTCCCGCCGGCTCGCGGAGTCTGCTGCCTGCCTGACACCACGCACGGCAGGGGATCACAGCACTCGGAATGTGGGAGCCGGGGAGCCTGAAAATCGTGACCCAAAGGGCCCCAAATTGCAACCTCGGAGGCGGGAAAGCTGAAGGACGGAGCAGCTGGCCCAGGGAAGGGCAGCGAGGAGGGTGCCCCCACACCCCGGCTGTGTCCCACCCAGGACAGGACACGGCCCACAGCCCCACCCAGATGGCCTTACCCAGGCACTGTCCCGCAGGATCCCACCCTCACCCTGGGTCAGTCCTCCCGGCACCGCCCGGGGTCGCTGTCAGGGCCTTCCTTGCGTTCCTCTGCCATTAGGCAAGTTCAGTTTCTTACAAGGAAAAGAAATCTCCCTGAGATGGAGGAGAGAGGCCTGTCAGGAACTGGAACGCACTTGGTGGTCCGATTGAATTTTGGTGGCATCGTGCTGGGAGCACTTTTCCAGGGTCCCTGCTTTCTGCGTGGCTCGCCCTGGCATCCACCCTGGTGCAGAGGGGCAGGACACCTTTGTCAGAGTGCAGCTGTCTCCTGCCCACTCTGTTAGCTGACCTTGGCTTTATTCTCCTCAAAGGCTGGTCAAGGTTCTTTGTCCCAAGACATGTTTAAAGCCCCTCACAACACAGTCCTTCAAAAAGTTTTCTAACAAGATCCAAAGCCACGGCTGAGAAATTCAACTTCCTAGAAACCCCCTCACGTTCTGCTAAGCTTTTGAGGTTAATCCCAGCAGGTTACATAGTCTTCAGCCATCTCCCAGTATCTCATGCGCGCGCGCGCACGCGTGCACACACACACACACACACACACACACACCCTCAAACATACTCAGACGCACAACTGCTCCCACATTCCCTGCAACGTGGGAATTCCAGGCCACAGTCACACGACTGAGCTTCTCTGGCTGCAGTCTCCGCGGCGCTGCTGGAATCTCAGCGCACATCCACGTCCCTAAAGCAAGTTCGAGAGTCTCCTGGGCTATGGCGTGTGGATTCCAACAAGCCAGGCCACTTGAGTAATGAGTGGTGACTGACTTCTCTAGGTGTTCCGCTCTCCTCATACTGTTGCCATCGCCTGCTGCTGCTGCTGTCAGAAGTTGTCCCTGAGTCAGGGGTTCAATATTCGTGCACGTCACATGCTGCTCCCCGCCAGTCTCCTCCTCTCTCCCCGCCACAGGCGCGCACAGCCAAGCTCTCTGCACAGGCCTGGCTCCCTCCTGCCCGCACACCTGCGGGTGCAGCTTCCTCCCGCTCCGCCTCTTCAGCCAACTGCTACCCATTCCTCAGAGTTCGTCCCAAATAAAAACTTTTCCAAAAAGTTATCCTGATTCCCTCACTGGACTGTATTTCTTCCTCTATAAATCCCTAAAATGCTTTATGTCTCCTCTCTGGCCTAAACATACTCTGCACTGTATTGTGATATTTATGTATTGGTCTCTGTGAATTGTGAGCTCTTTGACAGCAGAGAATATATATTACTCACCTTTGATTCCCGAGAAGCCCATAGCTCAATATTTATGTATAGAGAAAGCAATCATTAAATGTCATTGATTGATTGACTATTAATCATTAATTGCCCTTCATCTCTGGAAAACTGAGAAATTTGTAGAATATACCCTAAACTTTACAAAAAATACCCAGTTGCAATTTTTAAGGTTCCAGCATTGTCAAGTGCAGTAAAGGGATTGTCAATCACTGAGAATTTCTAGAAAAATAAATGTATAATAACATGAATGCAATAGTACCCCCTTAACCAAAGCAGATAAGTTTCAAGACCCCCAGTGGATGCCTGAAACCACAGACATTACTGAACCTTATATATGCCATGTTTTTTCCTATATATACATACCTATGATGAAGTTTGCCATGTAACAGTAAAATTAGCACAGATTACTTTTACCTTCTTCACAATTTCACGGATAGAAGATATGTTCTTACCATAGATCTTAGCAACCAAAGCATACAATTATTTTTTCCTTATTAAGTTGAGAACTTTCACCTTTTCACTTACGGGAAGCACTTTGCAGCTACTCTTTGGCACAGCAAAAATGCCAGCATCACTATTCTTGTGCCTTGGGGCCATTATTGAGTAAAATAAAGCTTATTCGGACACAAACACTGCGATACCGTAACACTCAATCTGATAACCAAGCAGCTGCTAACACGCACAGAGCGTGCACGTGCGCACAGAGGGTGGATCCACATTCCAGGCCAGACAGAGGGGCGATGATGCGAGATTTCATCATGCTACTCGGAGTGGCTGGAAATTTAAAACTTATGAATTGTTTATTTCTGGATTTTCCATTTAATATTTTCAGACCACAGTTGACCACAGGTAACTGAAACCACAGAAGTGAAGCCACGGAAAATAAAACCATGGATAAGGGGGTACTATTGTATTCAAATCTTACTCTTTTCACTCATGTCTATTTATTAGTAAATCCATAGAAATTCAAACAAATAAATTAATGTACAAAGAATCCATAAAGCAAAAACCCTGTTCCCTGAACAACATTACTCTCCAGAGATCTGGGCTTGCACAAGGGCTTTATCTGTTCTAGTGATTCTAGTTCAAGATAAATCCCTCCAGAACTGTGAGAAATAAGTTTCTATTATTTATAAATTACCCAGTCTAAGGCATTTTGTTACAGCAGCACAAATGGACTAAGACAAGCATATATTCAAATGGGAAAAATACACAATGAACGTAATAGACCAGTCCTATGTGAGAGGGTAAAAAATGCTGTGGAGGAAAGGATAGGACATATCTTGCACCATACAGAAAAACCTAGCTCAAGTGAACCATACACCTAAATACAAGCGTTTAAACCATGAAATTCTTAGAAGAAAACACTGGAGTAAACATTCATAGTTTTGGACCAGGCAGTAATATCTTGGCTATCACATTAAAAGCACAAGTGGTAGAAGAGAAGATTGATAAATTGCACTGCATCAAAATTAACAAACTTTATGCTTCAAAGTACACCATTAAGAAAGTAAAAAGACAACCCACAGACAAGAAGAAAATATTGACAAATCATATATCCAATAAGGGGAATGTATCCAGAACATATAAAAACACAAGTCAATAATAAAAAAACAAATAATCTAATTTTAAAATGGACAAAGGATTTGACTAGATTTTTCTCCAAAACAGACATGCAAATGGCCAATAAGCACATGAAAAGATGCTCAATGTCATTTGTCATTAGGGAAACTCAAATCAAAACCAAATGAGACACCACCTCACGCCCACGAGGATGGCTGTGATAAAAGGTTAGACAGTAACAAGTGTTGGTGAGGATGTGGAGAAACTAAAATCCTTGTGCATTGCTGGTAGAAATGTAAAACGGTGCAGTTACGGTGGAAAATAGCCTGGTAGTTCCTCCAAATGTTAACATATGCAAACCATGTGACCCGGTAATTCCGCTCCTTGGTATACCCACAAGAACTGAAAACATATGTCCACACAAAAACGTGAACATGAATGTTCACAACAGCAGTAGTCATAATAGCCAAAATGTGGAACTAACCCAAATACCCATCAACTGCTGAATAGATAAACAAAATTGTGGTACATCCACACAATATTATTTAGCAATAAAAAACAATGAAGTACTGACACGTGCCATAACGTGGTGATTCTCAAAAACATTATGCTCCATGAAAGAAGCCAG
The DNA here is from genome assembly GCA_963575035.1 of Avahi laniger. NCBI lineage: Eukaryota > Metazoa > Chordata > Mammalia > Primates > Indriidae > Avahi > Avahi laniger. The sequence continues at coordinate 36,646 of CAUYSK010110906.1, forward strand.
GCACAAAAGACCACATACTACATGGTTCCCTTTACCCGAAATGTCCGTAATAGGCAAATACGTGGAGACAGAAAGTAGACCTACTAATCATTTCCACAGCAGTCGAGGAGATTGCTCCTCCATGAAACCCTTCCTGACAGAGCTGGCAGCCTGGCGTGTCCGGTGTGTCATGTAGTCATTGACTAGAACGTAAGTGCTCTCTGAAGGTAAAAATAACAATGTCCATTTTGTTCTTTGCTGTATCCCCAACACTTTGAACAGTGCTTGGCGTGTAACAGGAGTCCACAAACAGATACTGCATGATGGAAGGACCGCGTCTGTTCACATGCCTCCCCCTCCCCCATCAGCAGCGCTGGTCCTCACCGGACGAGAAGGTTTTGTCCCGCTCACACCCACGTCCAGGACCCACAGAACTAGCACGCCCAGCACACAGTACACCCCCAATAAGCACTGGCTGAATCAATCAGTGGAAAGTTATAGAAGGACTGAAACCAGTTTTGATCCACTACCCTGGAAGAGCAGAGAACTTCTCAGGTCCGAATATCCAGCACTGGCTCCTCGCAGACACCTTCAGACCCAGGCAAGTCTCCAGCGCTTCGGGGCCAGTGCCTCTGAGAGGGGCCTGCACGTCCCGGGGGCAGTGCTATGCATAGAGCATAGGCCGGAAACCTCCCTCTTTACTCTTGGACTTCGCTGTCACCCACATGTGGCCCTGCTCAGGCATGATTCTCTGCTTGAATGTCGCCAGCATCTCAGCAGGCCTGGACAGCACTACAGATTGACATCTCGTTAGACGATGCACTCAGAGCCCATCCTACTGAGGATAAACACGCGTGTGCTCCACACAGGGAACACGAGCCAAGACCCCGTGAAGATCCGGGTAAAGCGGCGGGTTCCAGGGCCCACGCTGGGTGCAATTACTGCTCTTGTCATGCCCCAGAGAGCCAGCACACATCCTCAGCTGGAGAGCAGCACAACTGCAGTCTTTACTTGACAAAGGGCACTCGAAAAGTTAGACCCGGGCAACCTCCCGGCACCTCTCAGGGATTCCGGGGAGAGATGGCGGCGGACAGGCGCTGGTTGAAAAGGCACAGTCCCTTGTGAAATGCAGCACAAGGGAAACAATATTCTGACCCACTCTGGATGTATCCTCCCCACTATAACTGAAAGGCATGTATTATCAATAATTAAAACGAATTGAACGTAATGTGTGTTGTTTTTCTCTCTAATGCAAACCTAACAAGACATGCAGACTTCAGTAGGAGCCTGCACTTCCGCCAGCAACATGGTGATGGATTTCGTCAACAACAATAAGAAGGAAAATAACAAGAACTTCATCATTATTGCATCACCTTTTTATAGGGCTACCCCTAAAACTCAAAACAAACACACACTTGCACACACGTCCATATAATGAGCCTTCTGTATCCTGCAGCCAAAATTCTTGGCTCCCCAAGAGAGCTTTATGTGGAATGTCATACAGAAATACCCAAGAAACTCTATAAGCCTTTGACAAGGCTAATATTGGACGGGAACAAAACAAGACTACTGGCACCATCTCCTCTCAGCTCTTAAGTAAACGTGTCCCATTAAAAAGCAGCCTCTGAAAGACTTTTTTTCTCCAATGTGCAGAGCAGCTTATGAGAAGCAGAAGGGCTGCCAAGTTGTAGACGTTTCAAGCACAATCTGCCCTCATTAAATAGCACTCCCTGGCAACCAAAGACTCCAGCTAGCTTTATATGGGAGAGCAGTGTTTATAGGGGTGTGAAGCATAGCTGGGAGCCACAGAGCACCCCAGCACCCAGCATCGGAGCCCACTGTGTGCTGACAGCCATCTCAGGAAGGACAAACAAGCCAAGCTGAGCTGCTCCGTGGACCCACCATTGCATCAGGAATAGCTCACACCCTGGGAAAGAGTCAGGCCGTACTCGGCCAAAGGAAGCAGACACCAAGCCCCATAGGTCAAGAGCAAATGGAGGGAGGGACAGAGGCACCGTGATGAGCCCAGGTCCAAGGGTGTCCTGTGCCAAGACGTGCACGGGGCCTCCAGAGGGGAGCAAAAATGGTGATCCCCGGGGACACTCCCTCAGGCTGCAGTTGAGTGGATTTCACCTTGTCTGAGACATGAGGAGACCTGGTGGTGGGAGACAGGTCTCACTGATTCTGGAACATGCTTTCAAATTGGGAAGGACAGGAGAAATCTGGTAAAACACCTCTGTTTCTTGCAGCCAAAAATGCCAATGCCTGATCTCTTCACATTCTCCCAAGCCAGCAAGTGCTTCATGTCGGATTCCTAAGCCCACTGGGTCTCATTTAAAGCAATGCCTCTTCAAAAAGTAATTACATGTTGATATTTTTTTTCTTGTGCAGATAACTATATGAATTCCTGGTTGTTTTTAAGAGTAATACGCCACTCATTCCTACATTATTGACCTTGTTATCTTCTACTTTGTTTTTAAAAATATTACTATGCAGTCTGGAGGCACTTCTCCCCAGAAAGACAAAGAAAAGAGTGAGGAGAGTAATATGCCAGTCCCACATTTCCTGTTGCTATTGAAAATGTGTGGGCAGATCGCTTGAAATGGGAACCGCGGGAAATCTGCTCGCAACTTGCACCAAACAATTGGACAATAAATTTAGTTCTAGAACCTAAACTCCTCCTTTAAAGGAGTAGCTCATTCTATTTCCATTACCTGCAGTTAAACTGCCACAGACCCTGCCCCTTCCTACACCTGCAGGACACCTGATCAACTTCCCAGCCTGGCCCTGTTGGTGGAGCAAACGCCAGAAACCACGAGTGTGAGGGCCAAGGCAGGATCCGACAACGGCAAGGCTACAGCTTGAACTGGCTGCGCTCAGGGTGTGTCTCACTTCACACACTCCGTGGCAGGAAAACATGAAACACGGCTTAAACATTTAACAATAACGTAAAGTCTCCCATGCTTCACAATGGGTAGAAAACGGAGACTCAGAGATGTAAGAGCAACAGTGACTGTTCACAGAAAACCAGGTTGAGATGATGACGTCCTTGACCACAGTAAGGGAAGGAGGCAGGAGCGGAAAGGGAAGCTGAGCCTTACTGCAAAGAGTGAAGCGGCAGATTCATCTGCTAGAGAATGAAAGGCTGAAATGAACACCAAATTCACAGGCGTTGACCAGGACAGTCGACGGTATCACGGACAGAAACAGGGAAACGGGAAGGAGAACTCTTGTATGAGGTGTGGCGTAGTGGAACATGCACCGGCCTGGGAGTTTTAAAGCCCTTCTCGTAGTCTACTTAGTGCCACTATTTCACTGTGTGGCCTTGGGAAAGCTGATTAATTGAGCTGAATTTTATTTCTCTCAATGGTGAAATCCATAGTTTGTAATAAATGATATTCAAGGATGAGCTATGAAGTTCATATGCTGTCATTCCACCTTCCTGTACCTTTAGAGGACAATGCTAATCAATCAACGCCTGTTTCCACTAAGCCTGGATGTGGCCTTAGAATTCTCTTCAACCAGCATTGCAAGAGGCCAAGCCCGATCTATCGGAGTTCCGTGAAAGATGAAATCTATGCACCATGATGGATCACTAAGTTCCTTTCTTTTGATTTTGACAAAGCTTAACTTCATAGCTTTAAATTTTGTTGAGAAGTAGAAATTCTAGTTCAGAAAAACAAAAAAAAAACAACAATGAAGACAGGGTAGGCTTCCATTTCCAGTCTCATGAATAGCTAGGAGAGCTGGGGAAACTTCTCGTCCACAACTAGTCCACAGATGCAGACATGACACACTCTTTGAGGTGTCTCTAGTCTCACAAAATGTGGGAGAGATTTTTCGAGACAACTCCCTAGAAAAAGACAACAAATGAGCGATAAGGCCAGAGCTTGCTGTGAGGGGAGTTGAGAGGGCAGGACTGGAGTTAGCCAGAGTTAAGGAGTTGGCAGCTGGAAGAAGTCAGGGCAAGAACACCAGGGAGCCTAGGCAGAGCAGCAGAAAGCTAGAGGAAGGAGTCAACATGGGAATTAAGTAGCATGGACCAACAGTGGGGGCTGGCTGCCCTGAGTCCTCAGTTCTACGGCTAGGTAGTTACAGGAACATTGACCTACACAACAGCATTGAGGAGGAAGCTGAGGTTGACATATTCACTCTGAGACAAAACCTTCAGGAAGGGCTGAAGTAGACCTTGAGTAGGGGTGCCTCCGGGCTATTCACAGAAGTAGAAATAAACATTCTTTGGAAGAAAGCTTCCCCAGGTCAGGCCTGCATGTCTCTCATAGACTCAGTTTAAGTGAGGTCTCACAAAGATTACCAAACACACCAGAAGTTTAGCCACTCAGTGAGACATACGACATGCTAAAAGCTTTATATGAAGTATTTAAAGAAATAAAGGATGAAATTACAAAAATGAATATATTAAAAAAAACAAAAGTTCAGCTACTCAGTGAGACATACAACATGCTAAAAACTTTATATGAAATATTTAAAGAAATAATGAAATTACAAAGATGAGTATATTAAAATAAACTAGTAAAAAGAAATAGACAGAATTTTAAAATGGTAACCTCCAGGAATAAAATGTAAAATTGTTGGATTCAAAATCTCAAATAATTGGGTTAAATATTAAAGAGATTAGACACAGTTGACAAGAGAATTAGTGAACTGGAAGACATATTCAAAGAATTTAAAATGTAGCAAAGAGAGAACAAGATACAGAAAATATGAAAGAGTTAAAGAGATATGGAAGATGTAATAAGAAAATATAATACTCACCTAAATGAAGTCCTAAAAAGAGAAAATGGAAAAAATTTTAAGAGGCAATACATAAAGAGATAATAGCTGCAGATTTTCTAGAAATGATGTCAACCATGAATCCATGGACCCAGGAATCACTACATATCCTGAGAAAGATTAATATAGATACCCCTCACAGTGAAATAGAGAACATCAAAATCAAAGAGCATGTCACAGAAGTGTAGAGCAAGAAGATCCATATTATATTTTTTCAATGACAGCTAAAATAAACAAAGGCAGACTGTTCTACAATAATAGAGACTGGAAGATAAGTGGAATGAGAACAACAAAGTGTTAAGAGAAAATAATAGCCACAATTATGCATATAGTCAAAAATAAGAAAAAATAGGAAAAACAGAATGAACTCTAAGGAATTAAAAGAGCAGAAAGCAACAAAATAGGAAAACAAAGGTACAACAGAGAGAATCAACAGATCCACAGGTTTGTTCTTTTTTAAAAAACTTACAAAATATACAAATCTCTTGACTATAACTAAAAGAAAAATAAAAAGGTACAAATACATAACAAAAATGCAGATAATTATAGTTTGAGCAGAGATTTAAAAGATAAAGGTAATTCTATAAATAGCTTTATGTCGATAAATTTTAAAAAAGACAAAATGGAAAAATTTCTGGAAATACATAACCTAACATGGCAGTTTTAAAACATGCCTACATATCCTCTGAACCTTGAAATTTATTGGGAAAGGACATGACAAAAGGATCATGTTTTTTCCCCATAAATCCCAGCTGATTTTACTTACATGTGATCACATAATTCCTGTGAATTGATGTTGAGCAGTTTCCAAAGCTACACCATAAAAGGCAGCAAAGCTGTCATTTTGTTCACTGGAACACTTGCTTTTGAAGCTCTGATCCAGCTTTTAAGAAATCTGACTACTGTGAGGTCACCATGCTCCACAGAAGCCCAGGCTGAAATCCCAGTTAAGCCAACACTGATCATCAGATAAGTGAGTAACATGCTTCCAGATGATTCTAGCCTCTTGCCACTGAGTCATGCCCAGCCATGGAGTCTGCCAAGATAAAGCTCCAAACATCATGAAACAGAGACAAGTTATTTCCACATGACTTAACAGAATCCTGATCAACAGAATCAATAAATATGATAAAAATGTCTATTGTAATCTACTAAGTTTGAGAGTAATTTGTTATGTAGGAACTGGAATGCTTACCAAGGACAACTCAAGATGAAAAAGAAATTCTGATTAGTATCAGGACTATCAATGAAATTATTTCAAAGATCATGCTTTTGGTGTTGTCATTGCCAAACCTAAAGTCACCTAAATTTTCTCCTATGTTCTCTACCAGAAGTTTTATAGTTTTTGTATCTTACATTTAGGTCCATATTCATTTTGAATTAATTAAACTTGTGTTTAGATTCTTTTTTTTTTCTTTTTTGCACGTGGATGTCCAGTGTTTCAGCACCATCCATTTGTTGAAAAGATCATCGTTTCTCTATCGGATTTCCTTTGATCCTTTGCCCAAGATCAGCTGATTAAATTTGTGTGGGTCTATTTTGGGATTTCTATTCTATTCCATTGATCCACTTGCCTATTCCTTGGCCCTACCATGCTGACTTGACTACTGTCACTTTGTAGTAAGTCTTGAAAGGGGGCAGTGTCAGTTCTCCGACTCTGCTCTACTTCAATATTGTGTTGTCTATTCTGGGTCTTTTACCTTTTCATATAAACTTTGGGATGGGTTTCTTGATATTCACAAAATAACTTGTTGGCATTTTGATTGGGATTGTGTTGAATCTGCAGGTCAGCAGGGAAAAACTGACATGATAACACTACTGAATCTCCCTATCCGTGAATACAGAATATCTCTCCATTTATTTAGATCTTTGGACTTCTTTCATCAGAGTTTTGTGGTTATCCTAAGTTAGATCTAGGAGACATATTTTGTTAGATTTATACCTAAATATTTCTTTTGGGGTGGTCTAATGTAAATGGTATTGTGTTTCAAATTCAAATTGTTCATCGCTGACATATAGGAAAGCAATGCACTTTTGTATATCAATGTTGTATCATGCAACCTTGCAAAAACCACCTATTAGTTCTAGGAGCTTTTTGTCAAGTTGTGGGAATTTTCCACATGGAGAATCATGTCATTTGCAAACAAAGACAGTTTTATTTATCCCTTCTAATATGTATTTCTTTTACTTCCTTTCTTTTTCTTTATTGAGTTAGCTAGGACTTCTAGTACTATGTTGAATAAGAGTGGTGAAAGGGGACGTCCTTACTTTATTTCTGATGTTAGAAAGAAAGCTTCTAGTTTCTCACTGTTAAGCATCATGTTAACTGGAGGCTTTTGTAAATTTTTCTTAACAAGTTGAGAACATTCCCCTCTATTTTTAGTTTGCTGAGGGTTTTTATCATAAATAGGTGTTGGATTTTGTCAAATGCTTTTACTACATCTGATTGATATAACCATCTGATTTTTCTTCTTTAGTCTGTTGATGTGATGGATTACACTAATTGATTTTGAATGTTGAACCAGCCTTGCATACCTGAATAAATTCCACTTGGTCATGATGTGTAACTCTTTTTATACATTGTTGTTTTTGATTTGCTAATATTTTGTTGAGGATTTTTACATCTATGTTCATTAGAGATACAGTTCTGTAGTTTTCCTTCTTGTAATTTCTTCATCTGATTTTGGTATTAGGGTAATACTGGACTCATAGAATGAGTTAGGAAGTGTTCCCTATTCCCCTAGAAGTATTCTGCTTCTATTTTCTGGAAGAGATTGTAGAAAACTTTTATAATTTCTTACTTAAATTTTTGGTAGAAATTACTAGTGAAATCACATGGACCTGCTGCCTTCTGTTTAGAAGCTTATTAATTATTCATTCAATTTCTTTAATAGATATAGGCTAAGTCATGTTATCTATTTCTCCTTGTGTGAGTTTTGGTAGACTATGTCTTTCAAGGAATTGGCCTGTTTCATCTAGGTTATCAAATTTGTGGACATAGAGTTGTTCACAATATTCATTTATTATCCTGTTAATGACCATGGGATCCATAGTGATGCCCCCTCTTTCATTTTTTATGAATGACTTATATGTTTCCTTTATTTTCTTTGTTAATGTGGCTAGAGGCTTATCAATTTTATTGATCTTTTTAAAAAAACATCTTTGAGTTGCATTGTTTTTCTCTACTGATTTCCTATTTTCAATTTCATTGATTTATGCTCTAATTTTTTCCTATTTATTTTCTTCTGCTTACTTTGGATGTAATTTGCTTTTCTTTTTCTAGTTTCCTAAGGTGGAAGCTGATATTATTGATTTTAGATCCTTATTCATTTCCAATGTATGCATTCAATGCCATGAATTTTCCTCTAAGCCATGCTCTTAAAGAATCCCACAAATTTTGATAGGTTGTATTTTCATTTTCACTTAGTTCGATTTTTTAAATTTATCTTGATATTCTTCTTTAACCCATGTGTTATTTAGAAGTGTGTTATTTAATCTCCAAATATTTAACTCACTCCAGCTATCTCTGTGTTATTGATTTCTAGTTAATTTCCAGTATGGTATCAGAATTTACTTTGTATTATTTATATTCTTTTAAATTTATTAAGGTGTGTTTTATGGCCCAGAATGTGACCTATCTTGGTCAATGTTCCCTGTGAGCTTGAGGAAAATGTGTATTTTGCTGTTGGACAAAGTATTCTATAAATGTCAACTAGATCCAGTTGGCTGATGATGGTATTAAGTTCAAGTACGTCCTTACTGATTTTCTGCCTGTGGGTCTGTCCATTTCTAATAGAGGGGAGCTGATGTTTCCGCTACAATAACGGATTCGGCCATTGCTCCCTGCAGTTCTCTCAGTGTCTGCCTCACATATTCTGATGCTCTCCCATTAAGTGCAAACACATTAAGGGGCGTTATGTCTTCTGGCAGAACTGCCCCTTCATCATTATGTAGTGACCTTCTTTATCTGTGATAACTTTCCTTGTTCTGAAGTCTGCTTTCTCTGAAATTAATATAACTATGCAGCTTTCTTTTGATTAGTGTTAGTATGTTTTCTTCATCCCTTTACTTTGATTCTATTGGTGTCCTTATATTCAAAGTGGGCTTCTTATAAAGAACAGATAGTTGGGTGTTGGCTTTTTATCCACTCTGACAATCCGTGTTTTAACTGGTATACTTAGACCATTCACATTTAAGGAGATTATTGATATATTTGATATTTGGCTTAACATCTACTGTATTTGTAACTATTTTGTATTTGTTGCCCCCCACTTTTTTTTTGGTCTTCCACCCAATTTCCTGCATTCTCTGGTTTTAATTCAGCATTTAATATGATTCAGTTTTTTCTAATGTCTTAGCATATCAAATATACTTATTTTTTTAAGTTTTTTAGTGGTTTCCCTGGAGTTTGCAATATACATTTACAGTTAATCTAAGTTCACTTTCACATAGCACCACACCAGTTCATGAGTTAGGCCAGGAATCTCATAACAAAGTATTCCCAATTCCTCCCTCACATCCTTTATTTTATTTCTTTTATTCATTTTATTTTCTCATAATCTATAATCACCCAATACATTCTTGCTATTATTATTTTGCACAAAGTGTTATCTTTTATCAACTAAGAATGAGAAAAATAAAATATTTTCTTTTTACCTTTATTTATTTCTTCTTTAACATTTTCCTTCTTTTAGGTAGATTGGAGTTTCTAATTTATATTTATTTCCTTCTCTCTTAAGAACTCATATTAACATTTCTTGCCAGGCAGGTCTACTGACAATAAAATCCCTCAATATTAGTTTGTCTGAGAAAGTCTTTATTTCTCCTTCACTTTTGAAGGATAATTTCACTGAATACAGAATTATAGGTTGGCATTTTAGGTTTTTCTTTCTTTCAAAACTTTAAATATTTCACTCCACTCTGTTTCTGTTTGCATAGTTTCTGGAAAGAAATATGATATAATCCTTCCTTTGTTTTCCTAAGAATGCAGTGTCTTTTTTCCCCTCTGGTTTCTTTCCAAACTTTTCTCTTTGTCTTTGATTTTCTGTAATTTGAATAAAATATGCCCATGTTAAATTTTTATTATTTATCCTACCTGGTGTTCTCTGAGCTTCTTAAATTTGTACTTTGGAAAATCCTCAGTCACTATTACTGCAAATAATCTCTGTTCCTTTCTTTTTTTATTCTCCTTCTGGTCCTTCTGGTATTTAAGAAGAGCATTCTATTTGCATATGTTATAACTTTTGTAATTGTCCCACAGTTCTTAGACATTGTTACATTTTTTTCATTCTTTTTTCTCTTTGTTTTCAGTTCAGGAAGTTTCTATTGGTATCTATTCAAGCTCACTGATTCTTTCCTTGATCATGTCCAGTCTACTAATGAGCCCAGCAAAGGCATTCTTCATTTCTGTTACAGTGTTTCCATCTCCCCTCTCTCCTCTTACATGACCCATCTGTTCTTGCATGTTGTCACTTGTTCCATTTGGGCCCTTAGCATGTTAATCATAGTTATTCTAAATCCCAGTCTGGTAACTCCAAAATCTCTGCCATGTCTAAGTCTGGTCCTGAAGTTTGCTTTGTCTGATTAGACTGTGTTGTTGTTCTTGTTGTTGTTATTGTTGTTGTTTTAAAGATTTGTAATTTTTTATGGAAAGCTGAACAGAATTATTATTTCAAAGGAACTGAAGTAAATAGGCCTTTAGTGTGAGGTTTTATGTATATCTGGCTTGCAGTTAGGCTGTGCTCACAGTTTTCTGTAGCTATAAGTGTCAGAGGATAGAATTTCTTCTAGCGTCCTTGCTTCTGTCTCCCTTGTTGTCTTTGGGTTTCTCTAGAAACTCCTCCTTAAATAGAGTCTGAAGCTTGCAGTTTCAGCTGTAATCCCTTGGGGGGAGGGGAGTAAGCATTCTATAATCCTGCAGTTAGGTCTCAGTCTTTTCGTAAGCCTGTATCCCTGGCTGTGACCTTCACAAATATTTTCACCCTTTTCCCTCCTCAGGTGAGACAGGAAGGCTAGAGGGGCTAGAGTTGGATATTTCTCTTCCCCCAGATGAGTTAGGCTCTGATAGAGTATTTTCCCTTGATGGCAGGCCTTTGTTAAAGAGAAGACAATTCTCTGGGTGTATTTCACGATGGTTACTATTCCCTTCCCCTTCCCAGATGCACAGGGATTTTTCTCTAGCCTTATTCTGAGGACTTGGTAGGGCTCCTGGAGGTAAAACACAAATATGTAGGGTCCTCCTATGACTGGGCCCAGAGTTTCGAAACTCTCAAGCTAGTCCACCCTGAGCCTGTAGCAACTCAACAGTGAGCTCGGGGCTCCCACCCGCCATGGCTGCAGCAGGGGCTTCTGCTCCCAGTGAGCAGTGACCCTTGCATATGCGTCTCAGACTAAAACAGGAAGAAAGGCTGGGCACAGTGGCTCATGCCTGTAATCCCTGCGCTTTGGGAGGCTGAGGCAGGAGAATCACTTGAGTCCAGGAGTTCAAGTGCAGCCTGGGCAACATAGCAAGACCCCATCTCTTTAAAAAGAGAGCAAGAGAGTGAGAAAGAAAGAAAGGCAAAAAGTCACAGGGGCCAACCTGAAAAGACTCCCAATGACAAAAGTTAGAACTTAAAGCAACAAAATAAATAACAATACTATTGGATTAAATAATCCAAATAATTGCATAAATATCCATGAGTCCATACGGACATAAACCAGTGAACTGGTGAAAGGGACAATTCTTCTGTACAGAAAAAAGTTCCAGTAAATCAACACGGAAGTGAGGAAAGTGTGAAGCCACCATCAGAGCCCCACAGTGGAAACAACTATCGCTACACAGGCAGAGCCCACCTGCAGGCGCTAAATCAACAAGCAAAGTTTAAGGAGAAAAGTGCTATTTGCATAGTCTCAAAGTATTTCGTAATTACAAGGTGAAATAATAACTTTTCATTGAAGATTTCTAGTAGACTTTCCATTGCCAAGTTAGCGTTGCCGTGGATACGATTGACACCATGATCCTTCAGATACGCTGCACTGGGAAGGGCACACCGCTCTGTGCTGGGCTTCCCAGCAACGCACCACCTCGAACCAACAGGGAGAGAATGTCAGACAAAGCCAGACTGAGAGGTACTCTGCAAAATAACTGACCAGTGCTCTTCAGGACCACGAGAAGCGAGGCAAGGCCAAAACGCTGTGTTAAGACAGAAGCGAATAAGGAGATATAAGGACTGAATACAGTATGGGATTCTGAATTGACTTCTGAAGCAAACAAAAAGGTCTTCAATGGAAAAATTAATGAAACAGAATGAAGACTTTAGTTAACAGTATCGTACCGAGGTCGGTTTCTTGATCGTTGTTCTATGCTGAGGAAAGACATAAGAGAGGTTGGGTGAAGGATGCATGTGAACTTTCTGTACCCTTTTTTGCAACTGCAAATCTAAAGTTATCTCGAAATTTTTTTAAGTACAAAGAAGAAGAATGGAGAAGTACTTTATCTACTGATATGTAACAATCTCAAAGATAAATACCTTAGTGAAGAGAGTAAGACACAGAATGGCATATAAAGTATGCTACCATTTATACATAAAGTGGTGGGGTTAGCATTGTTTGTACATACATGCTTGGAAATGTATAAAATACTTCTAGAAAGAGAAACAAGAAACAGACAACACTGCTGTGTCCAAGAAGGAAAACTAGGTGATGGGTCCAGAGGGAGCGCCTTCCCTGTGTGCCTTTTGTAACTTCTGTATCTTGAATCATGTTTGAAAATAAGCGGAATGTGAATTTTAAAAAATAAATAAAATTAAGATGATAGCAGGGTAAACTGAATCCCTTGTTCCATCCCAGCCCAAACAGATTTCACAGCAGAACACGAGTTTTTTATCCGGGAACTCAATGATCTTAACGAAGCTAAATGATAAAGAGAGGCCTCCAGGTAGACTGTGAACATGGGATTCTCTTTCCTTCAGCCAACATCTTCCCATGATTTTGCAATAATCACATTTCTCTACCAGTTTTACCATTAGAAGATACTCAACCCAAGGTCTGGGAGAGAAAGCGAGTCTGCGGAAGCCTTGCTGATTCTGGGAGCTTCTCCTCCAGCCCCAGGCCTCCCTGAGCTGTTTCATCCTGCCTGGCCCCAGCCCTCCTCTGCTCCGTCCACCTGTCTAGGGATGAAATCTCTTCAGGACTTCCAATCACACCTAACTCTCTAAGGAAGGGGAATGAGAAAAAAGCATTTGCCTTGCTCTGTAAACCTGCCAGAATAGATTGGCTGCTCCGGTTCACAGGTGAGCAACCTCCAAAATAATCTCTTTCTATCAAAACATCGTAAGCACATATGTCATCTAAAATCTTGCAAAAGGAATAAAACCAGAAAATTTTTTACTTTTTGCATTTCTATTCTTAATTACAGACCGTACTAAAAACCTAAACAATATCCTGTTAGGTAGACAGAATAATGGCCCTCGAAGGTTGTCTAACACCCTAATTCCCAGAATCCGTGAGTGCGTCTGTGACACGACGCTGGGGAACAGAGGTGGCGGAGGGAACTAAAGGTGCTAATCGCTGACCTGAAGCCGAGGAGACTGTCCTGAATTATGTGGGTTAGGTATGGAAAAGGGAGGCAGAAGAGCCTAAGCAAGAGGCGTGCGGTGTAACCGGGGCTGTCATCAGGCTCAGATGGTGGAGGAAGGGGGCCGTGAGTCCAAGAATCCGGACGGCCTTGGAAGCCGGGCAACACACGGGCTCTCCCCAGGAGCTGCGGGAAGAAGCGCAGCCGAGTGAGACCCACGCCGGACTTCTCATGTATAGAAATGCAAGTCGCTAAACTGGTGCCACTTTAAACCACTAGGTTTGTGGTGATTCATTACAGCAGCAACAGGAAACTGATACGCCATGATCATATAAAGTGAAGCATATTTTGAGAAATATTAAAAATAATTTTTCAGATTCTATCTTGGTATTCCAGACTATTAATAAATTTGGTTTCGATAATATAATATATATGGTGGTTGTTATTCTTCATTTTTCCCCTCTTCCTTGCCCTTCCCTGCTTCAGTGTTCTTGTTCTCATGAGTTGTAATTTAAGGTTAAATTGAAAGACCACAAAATGGAAAGCTATTATAAGTGGCTCTCTCACATTTCCTGGACCTTGGGTAGCAGAACCATGTGATTGCGTTCTTGGTTTGACCTAGTTAATTCTCTGTTCATTCGTAGCCTTTGAATCCTTCATTATGAACATACAAGGTAATAACCACTTTCTATTTTTAAAAAATTGTTAATAGTTTTTTTTGGATCAAAGCAAAACACAAACTCTTACACATTAAAACTTTTCTTTTAATGAAAAGGTTTTTTTCAAGCTCAATTAAAAAAATAGTTTTCCTAGTCCCCTCTCTCTTTGCAGTGAGTCTTCCAGCTCTAGTTAGGCTAAGCACCCAAATGGAAGAAAATCCAATGTAAATAAAAGAATTCAAGGCTAAAAAGGTCTCATTAGACACATGGCACCGAAAGCAATTAGCAAATGTTTTAACTGTTTTTCTCCATAGTTTTTAATTTCAAGTATTAATTGTGCATTTAACTAAAGTCTTCTCTCCTCAATTACAGCCTATAAAATGTGTCTACTTCTCACAAATCAGAGCAAAGAGCCAAACTACCAGCTCTGATTAAGTAAGGCCTTTGCTTAAAACAAAACGTAGTCTTTTGCATAAAAGACAAAAATTAATATGCTATTTAATCAAAATAAGAGATTTCAAGGCCTTTCTGGAAAAACATAAATATTTTTTGATGCCCAAGAAATAAATAATGGGTGCTAAGCACTTTGCAAACTGTAGAGTGCAAGGCAGAGCAAGGAGTGCAATCTCCGTGGTGACAATATGCAGAGCAGGGACACATCAGAGGGTGGGCCTAGCAGGGGCCACAGGGCCACGCCCCCTTGGAGCCATGTTCCAGGTGCCCCCCTGTGCCTCCCACAGGTGTCACCTTAGGTGGAGGCTGAGAGTGAGCTGAGCCCTGGCCAGGCCTGGGTGCCGGGGACATCGCTGCTGGGAAGACCCTGGAGCACCCCCGAGCGCCGAGAGCTTCGCAGGAACAATGACATTAGAATGTGCTGTGTTCAAGTGGAGGCAGAGGAAAGAATTCAACTACAAGCGTTCAGTAGGCAGTTGTCAAAGCGGGCCCGCGGCTCCAGCTACCCGGGATAGCAATATGGAAACCTTGCCGGTGAGCGTGACGCTAAGGGGGAGGTCTGGGTCTGGCTTGGCGAAGAGCTCTGTCCTCCATGGAGGCTGGCGGGAGGCGAGGCCGGGCCCCAGGAGAGTCTCAGGAATTTGTCCTGGTTTTCAGACTTGGGAGGGTCCTAACCAGAAGTTGAAACCTAATAATATTCTCTTCCTTCAGGTTTCTGAGACAGCAAAAGACTCCAGCTGCAGTAAGACTATCAATGCCATAAATTACAAACTAAAGTGGAAATGGCCGCCGGCCTCACCTGCCATCCAAGCTTTTCTTCCTCGGATGCATTTTTTGCTTTTAAATAAGAGATCCTACGTTCAGAAAAGCCAATCTCACGTAGTGACGGAAAACAGCTTTGTGTGGAAGGGGACAGCAAGACTGACAGACCAAAGATGCTTCGGAGCACACAGTCAGTTAGTTACCCAGGATTGGAGGAGAAAGATGCGGATGCCTGTGAAAATCTCGAGTAGGATGAGATTTAGTGCAGTTTCAGGCAGAAACAATGTTGGGGAACATGACACGCACATGCGTCCCCACAGAGCTATGCCTACACACGACCGCACAACACGCTGTGCTGGGCGCAGCGCGGCTGGGGAGGGCGGCGGGGCGCGGCGGGTTTCTGAAATGGCTTCTCCCACTGTTTGCAAAGATTATTCTTCCGAGTGTTGTTTTGTAATTCTGTACTCTGGCCATTTTCTTCCTTGTTGACTGTTTATCCCAGACTTCCACTATATTACAACACTTTAGTTTCGTGCATTTGGGTTTGGCTTTATTACATGACAAATATTTTCACATTTTATTAAGAACCTCAGTAAACACGACCCTCAAAGCAATATGGCAATGACGCAAACATTAGTCACATACACACTCGCAGTCGACTGAAACTTCGGGTCACCTTCTCACCCATGAACGTATTACAGGACTCGGTGTCATCTCAGTGGGACCTGCTAGGAGGAAATCCTTGTCTTCAGACATTTTTTACTTTTATTTTCAACAGTAGAGAAGGAGAAAAACAAGGAGAATCAGAGTTTTATACGTAATAAGGGTCCAGCAATGCTCACTTACACAGTTTAAATATGAAGACAACCCTCTTCCCAGAACCCCTCTAAAAATACAAGACTGGAAAGCTCTAGACCCAGGACCCACACATTATAAGAGAAAGTGCTTCCTACCAGCAGACTGCTCAGACCTTCGCTCTGAACGCCTTCTACCAAAGACCCTGGCCGTCCAGCAGTGTGGCTCAGAGCTGGGGCTGTGGACAAGGCGACCTGGAGTCAGGCTCTGCCACCGCCAGCTGTGTGGACTTGGGGGGCCACATCGTCTCTGCCCCTTTCCCACGCCTCGGTCCTCCTTACTAGAAAATGGGAGTTGTTGCATCTTCATCATGGGCGTCAAGAGACTATACACATACGTACAGTCTGTACCTGTGTACAGCAGTTAACCCGCTGCTGAACACAGTCGGTGCTTACAGAGGGCCGGCCAGTCCTGCCTGTGGTAGGAGCAAGAGGAATAACGCCCTGAGATACCTTCTTAGCAACGGGTAAGCACCGTGTGTGAGGAGGAGACAGCCATCGCGGTCCGGCCTCCCGCAGCATGGAGGGCTGCCAGCACTCACACGCCGGCAACCGCAGCCCCGGCACAGACACAGGGCCTCAGGCAGCCTAGGCAGGGCTCTGCGGTCACGCCAGCCCAGGGACAGCGAGCTGGGGCCTGGCCTCTCTGCAAACACTGGGTTTCCCCCTGCACCCCTACCCCTGACTCCCCAGCCCTCGCAGCCCCGCTAGGAGGTGCACAGCGCTCTGTCACGCACTGCTGGGCCTGGGGAGTCTCCCTGTCACAGCGGGACATGGCCACGAAAACCCTCGTGGCTCTGCAGGGTCCCAGTTCTTCTGCATTTGGAGAGAACTTCTTAGAAATTCTCCTTCTGGTGTCTCTGAGGAGACGCCACAAAGAAAACGTGGAGCCACCCTCTCGGGGAGGGCTTGGGATACTGACTTAATCATCTCACATGTCCCCAAATTCCAGACAAGATGACCGTGACAAATGCTGCAGTTGGACCATAGATGGAGAAATCGGGCCCTGTGAGGCGTGGAGGAGCCCGCGGTGGCACTGACACCCCAGAGAGCCAGCGCCCTCGTCCTCTGCACGTGGTGCCTTGGCGAAATGAACACGCCAGCCTGCCGGAAGGACGTGTAGCACCACAGTAATCCATAATCACACGTTGCACGTGCTGCACACCATCCTGAAAGCCTGAGAGACATGTTATTTTCCAACAGTCCTTTGAGGCGGGTATTATTGTCATTGCCTTTTACAGACGAGAAAACTAAGGCCCAGAGTGATGTGCCCAAAGGCCCACAGCTGGGAAGTCACAGAACTAAAATTCAAATCCGGGAGTGTCTGATGCGAGAGCCCACGATCTCACTCCGCCAGAATGCGGTGTGACGGCCTCTCCCCGGGATCCCACACAGACTGCAGCTTTCAGCGGTGCAATGGCCACACGGAGCAAGAATGAGTAGGGAGGGTAGTACGTCCCCGCTAAGCCCTTACAAACACACCCCTGGTTCCTGTGGCCCGTTCACGATCACGAACTCATCCATCACCCAACTAAATCAAAACGTGGCTGCTCACTCCCTGGTCTTGAGCACAACTTTGTTCTGGACATTTTCTGGTACAGATGGAAAGAAACGTCACTCCAGGAATCCGTCCCTGTGATCTGCTGTGGGTGTCAGTGCATTCAGTGGTGGGTGGCCCGTGGGCAACACGACCCATGCTGGCCGCACAAGGTGAAATCAGGCAGCCCCGGCCTATGACCTAGCATCCCACGAGTCTGCAAGCGGATGATGCACGCAGACCCGCGGGCTGAAGGGCACTGTCAATTTCCACGCAGCTGGAACAAAACCAAAGTTCTGAGCTGTTTAAACACATGTATATACACACACCCCTCATTTGCTAATTCTACAGCCAACTGGAATTAAAACCGCATATGTTCAAAACATAGTAAAACTTTAATAAACTTACCAAACTACCACTTAATGCAGACAGCAAGGACGAGCGGAAAGGCATGAGCCCTGCTGTTGGACAGACCTTATTTGAGTCCAATGCTGACGGCCAGTGCTGCTGGGCAGGTGACTCACCCCTCTGCCTGCCAGGCCTTGTGTGCCAACGCAGAAAGTAACACTGCCTGCCACTGAAAATGACACTGAAGGAGACAAAGTGTCCAGTGCTTGGGACATATGCCCCTTTTCCTCCACTCAGTCAAATCTGAAATCAGATGGGTCATCTGTTTGGCTCAAGTTCCCACCTCCAAGGACAACCCAAAGGCACGGAATCCTGCACCTGAAAGCCCTCGCGGACTCCAGCCCAAGGACACTCAGCCGCCCCCACCTAATCGCTCACGGTGTGCCGATGTCTTCTGGTCTCGTGTGCTTGACCAAGTCTGCTCAGCCCATAACTACGTCCTTCGCTGTAATTTAAGAAACTGGTATTTAATAAGCACTGGAAGTAGCCAAACTTATTAAGAGTGAATCACTAGAAACCTTTGTTTTCCACCATTTGGAGCTCACATGGGAGTAGTCAAGCATAAAGATACTCAGTACACAAGGCTTTAGCCCAGAAGGAAATTTTTTTCCTCTGAAAATTGAGGGCAAACTATTTGGCTATTTTAAAAGCGAAAAATAAATATAGCTTACTGGTTCCAAACACTGTTTGTGATAGTCCAGCTCCAAGACCATTTCACTTTAGAAGCAAGTTACATTTGGCAAGCAATTAGTCTCCAAAAGGGTCTAATTGCTTTTTCTATTTTAAATAACAAAATAAAAAAAAAGTATTTTGATTAAAAAATTAACAGCTGCATAGAAAATTCTCATGCATTTTCATAAGGATATTAGTAACCTAGGTGGGGCCTAAGAAATGATCTTTTCAGCCACAGAAAATTACCCAACCAACCACAATATTTTACCAAACATTTTAGAAATCAACATTTTGCATTTACTCAAATGAGTCCCTAAGTCAGGATAAAAATTAGGTTGAGGTCTGACACAGGGCCTCTTTTCAGTGCTGCACAAAATGAGCTGAACAAATGGTTTCTGTCTGCTAGAAGCTTACCAGTGAAGAAGAAAGAGATTTAGAACTTGGATTAAACAAATATAAATTAAATAGTAAAGCAGTGAAGTAATTTAAGTATGTTTTGATAACACACCATTCTAAGTTGGGTTATAACATTTGCTTAACCTCAGAGCCAGGCGAGACCCTGCCGTTGTGTCCGGCTGTCCCACGCACACTAAATCACCACGTCCGCTGGGGGCCGCAGCCCCTTCCCCACTGCCGCTCCTTCCCTCTGTCCCCGGAACCCAGAGCTGCCTGTGCAGCGCCTCCTCGCTGTGCCCACGCCCGGCCTCGCCTGCCCGGAAGCCACTCTTCACCTTCTCGGTCAAGCCGGGCCCTGACTGTCCCGACACACTCCCTGACACCGCTCCACCTCGTCCAGGGAGCTCTGAGGCCTCCACAGGGCTGCAAGGTGCTTTGCAGACAGTTCTCGTGTCCTCTCTGGCCACGCGCCCTCCCGGCGCACCCCACCATCACCTACTTCGGCCGCGCATGCCCAGGCTCGCTCGTGCTGTGCGCACCGTCTCCACTGTTCCACATGCCCTTCCAGCCTGGGCAGCAGCCCAGCCGCCTCTCGGGGCCCGTCCCACCCGTCTCCCAGTCTGGCGGCCCCTGCTCTGCGAGCCTTCCTGACACCCCTGGACACCTGGGCCACCTTCCTCTGTGCCACCCTTGTGCTCACAGAACCCTTGACACTGAATCGTCCTTAGTATAAAACGACTGCTGCAAAAGCACTACACCAGGGACAGCGGCCACCAAGGGCCATCCAGCCTGGGCTGGGGTGACGGGGGCCTCTGCACCGACAGAGACACTCCTAATAGAGGGGTCCAGGGCCCTAGGCCTGAGCTCTCAGCACCCAACAAACAGCATCATTTCCGCCACTAACACCACACCCCACTCGCACTGCCCCACACCACACACACACCACACACACACCACACCACACGCACCACATGCACCACACACACACCACACTCATACTGCCCACACCACACCACACACCACATACACATCACACCACACGCACCACATGCACCACACACACACACCACACACTCACTGCCCACACCACACACACACCACACCACACGCACCACATGCACCACACACACACACCACACACTCACTGCCCACACCACACATACACCACACACACACCACACCACATGCACCACACACACACACCACACTCATACTGCCCACACCACACACACACCACACCACACGCACCACATGCACCACACACACACACCACACACTCACTGCCCCACACCACACACACCACACACACATCACACCACACACACCACACCACACGCACCACATGCACCACACACACACACCACACACTCACTGCCCACACCACACACACACCACA
>CAUYSK010110909.1:0-20346 GCA_963575035.1 Avahi laniger
AACATACTCCACCATGACCAAGTAGACTTCATCCCAGTGATGCAAGGATGGTTCAATGTATGTAAATCCATAAATGTGATTCACCACATAAACACAAGCAAAAACAAAGATCATGTAATCATCTCAATAGATACAGAAAAAGCATTTCACAAAATTCAGCTCCATTTTATGATAAAAACTCTTAACAAAATAGGCAGAGATGGGACATACCTCAAAATTTTTAAAGCCATGTGTGACAAACCCATAGCCAACATCATACTAAATGGGAAAAAGTTGAAAGCATTCCCACTCAGAACAGGAACAAGACAAGGATGCCCACTGCCACCACTTCTATTCAACATAGTGCTGGAAGTCCTAGCCAGAGCAATCAGGCAAGAGAAGGAAATCAATGGTATCCAAACAGGGAAAGAGAAGGTCAAACTATTGCTCTTTGCTGATGATATGATCTTATATCTAGAAAACCCCAAAGATTCTACCTAGAGATTCCTGGAATTGATAAATAGATTCAGCAAAGTCTCAGGTTATGAAATCAATGTACAGAAATCAGTGGCATTCCTATACACCAACAACAGTCAAGCTGAGAGTAAAATCAAACACTCAATACCTTTCACAATAGCTACAAAGAAAAAAGAATACCTAGGAATATATTTAAACAAGGAGATAAAAGATTTCTACGAAGAACTAGGAATCACTGAGGAAGGAAATTGTAAATGAGGTAAACAAATGGAAAAACATATCATGCTCATGGATATGTAGAATCAACACTGTTAAAATGTCCATACTACCCAAAGTGATCTACAGATTCAAAGCAATTCCCATCAAAATACCAATGGCATTTTTTTCAGACCTAGGAAAAATAATTCTACACTTTGTTTTGAACCAAAAAAGAGCCTAAATAGCCAAAGCAACCTTAAGCAAAAGGAATAAATCTGGAGGCATCACTTTACCAGACTTTAAGCTACACTACAAGGCTATAGCAACCAAAAAAGCATGGTATTGGCAAAAAATAGAGACATAGAGCAACGCAACAGAATGAAGAACCCAGATATAAAACCATCCACATATTGCCATCTGATCTTTAACAAAATAGACAGAAATATACACTGGGGAAAATAATCCTTTTCCAATAAATGGTGCTGGGAAAATTGGCTAGCCACATGTAGAAGATTGAAACAGAGTCCATATCTCTCACCACTCACAAAAATTAAGATAGATCACAGATTTAAATCTAAGACATGAAACCATAAGAATTCGAGAAGAAAATACTGGAAAAACTCTTCTAGATAGCGATCTAGGAAAAGAATTTATGAAGAAGACCCCAAAGGCAATCACAGAAACAACAAAAATACATAAGTGTGACTTGATTAAATTGAAAGGCTTCTCCACAGCCAAGGAAACTATCATAAGATTGAATAGAGAACCTACAGAATGGGAGAAAATTCTCACATGCTATACATCCGATAATGGGCTAATAACAAGAATCTACAAGGAACTCAAGAAAATCAGCAAGAAAAAAATGAAACAACCCCATTAAAAAGTGGGCAAAAGACATGAACAGGAGCTTTTCAAAAGAAGATAAACTAATTGTCTATAAATATAAGAAAAAATGCTCAGCATCACTAATGGTCAGAGAAATGCAAAACAAAACTACAATGATATATCATCTAATCCCAGTGAGAATGGCTTTTATCAAAAAATCCAAAACAATAGATGCTGGCATGGATGTGAAGAGATAGGAACACTCATATATTATTGGTGGGACTGCAAACTAGTGCAGCCTCTATGGAAAATAGTATAGAGCTTCCTCAAAGAACTAAAAGTTGACCTACCATGTGGCCCAGCAATCCTACTACTGGGTATTTACCTAAAGGGAAAAAAATCATTTTATCAGAAGTCACCTGTACTACAATGCTTATTGCAGTAGAATTCACAATTGCAAAGATGTGAAATCAACCCAAGTGCCCATCAATTCATGACTGGATTAATTAAATATGGTATATGTATTTCATGGAGTACTACTCAGCCATAAAAAGTGAAGTAATACATTTTGCACCATCTGGATAGAACTGGAAACCATTCTCATAAATGAAATATCTAAAGAATGGTTAAAAACATCACATGTAGTCACTATTAAATTCACACTAACTGATCAACACTCATGTGGAAGTAATACTCAACAGAAATCATGTAAGTGGGAGTGGGGAGGAGAGGATAGGTGAAATTATATACCTAATGGGTACAATGTACCCTATGGGATGATGGGCACACTTATAACTTTGACCCAAGCAGTACAAAAGCAATCCATGTAACCAAATCATTTATACCCCTGTAACATTCTGAAGTAATTTTTAAAAAGACCCATGAGTGATAAATGTCCACATTACTACAGTAAAGGTGTTTGACGGTTTAAGAATCCTGTTAAGAAAGCGACCACAGAGAGTTTGCAGAAAATTACTCTCGTCTCATCTTTAATTAAATTATTTAATTCGAATGTTACCTCCAGTGAATAAAGCACAAGTAATAAAGTTGTTTTCACTTATTATGCAAAGTCCTTTTCAAACAAATTATTGGGACTGACGGAGGTGTTAGGCATTCATCACTGAATCAAATAAAGAATGAAGCATCTAGACTGATTTGTGAACACAAGAGAATTTTAACTTAGTTGAGGTAAATATGATAAAAAGAGGAAAAAGGCAGTAAGTGTTCTTATGGAATTTTTCTTTTTACAGTTTACATTAAGCCTTTGTATATTATAATAAAATTGACAAGACAAATAATTTCTGAAAAAACATTTCGAGCAATGAAAAATTACCTCGTTGGTGTAAAGGTATATATGATCAATAAATGTTCCTGTCTCCTTTCAAAAATACATATTTAAAAAAATAAACTATCACCTTCTTTTTTTCTTTCATCCTGGTCGGGAGCTGAGCTCTTCTTAAAGGTTAACGAGGTTGCAAAACCTTCAGGGAATGTGGCCAGGACACCCATTTTGATTGCTCTCACGTGCTGCTCTTGTTTAATCCTTGGAAGCACAGTCTGGAGCCTGTGTTCCAAGACGCCTGCCGTTCAGCCCACCAGGGTTTCCTTCAGTAGTTGGCTGGGCCCAGAAACAGTCAGATGCCCTTGGAATCCTTAAACGCTTTTCTGACAGAAGGTTTGGCCGTTTCTTCTCCCGGTGCTCATTTTAAAGTTAAGCACATGAACACACATTTTTTTGAATCTCGAAGAAGACTTTTAATTGATTCCCTGAATATTTTAAGGTTTATTAATTCCATTGATGTTGCAAACACTGCAATTCATTCCAGCTGCTATGGTAATCACATTCATTAACAGGCTTATTTTTACCTGCCAGCTAATATTTTACATTGCATCAATAAATCTTCAGCATTCTAGCCAAATTGTGTACACAGTAAAATGAATTGCCCAACCTCCTGATTATTCCACAGGGGTTGGGGTAGCCAACATCTCTCCTTCTGAGGAGGGTTAATCAGCCATGAATATAAAGGTGATAAACTAAAGAATGCATATGCTACTCATTTGTGACATTACAAATAAAACATTGGATTGTTTTAAGTACAAATTTTTCTTACATAGTCTACCAATTTAATTTTTTTTTTGTATTACATAAAGTATGAAAGGAGCATAATTGGTACTCAGATGTAGACAAAAGATTTTACTGTAGATTAAAATAACTCACATACTGATGTTCTCTATGGGACATAATCTTTTTTTTTTTTCCCCCAGTAATGGTGTTTAATTTGGATTGATCCATCCATGGCA
This sequence comes from Avahi laniger, assembly GCA_963575035.1. Classification (NCBI taxonomy): domain Eukaryota; kingdom Metazoa; phylum Chordata; class Mammalia; order Primates; family Indriidae; genus Avahi; species Avahi laniger. The sequence goes on from CAUYSK010110909.1 coordinate 3,781, forward strand.
TTTTTCTCCATCCTTGTGAACTGGCAATAAGTATTTATGAAATAATGGCCCAGAATTAGGTGGGTAACACATGTCAGGTAAAGCAGATAACACAGATAGAGCCACATGGCAAACCAACCAAGTGTCTTGGGATCATTTGCTGTTGCTGTGTGTACTGAAAGAAGAAAAAGTAGAAATGTCCATCCACAAAGTTCAGAGATACATCCTCCAGATGAACTGGTAAATATCCTGCCATTAGATGACAAAGAGAGTCAGAGAAATATAAAATTATAATTAAGAGACCACATGTACCTGACTTCTAGTTTTGCTGCAAACAAACTGTGATCTTGTGTAAGTTAATTAACCTGTGTGAAACTCCATTTTTCTTATGCATTGACTATTAAATAAAATCTTGCATGTAAAGTTCCTAATATAGTTCCTGGCCTAAATTAAACATTCTAAAAAAATGTAAGCTAAAAGAAAAAAAGTTTTGTTTTACATTCAACTACCATAGCTTCTCTTAAATTAGGTATTATGTCACAATAATAAGCCCAAATTCTTCTACAAAGCCCTAGTAACACTACTCTACTCTCAAGTTACTACCTCATTATAAAAACCTCAATACTCCTCTGACATCATCCATTACTACTCTCTTTAAATAAATTGAAAACTGTACTCCAGAAAACTACACTCCTTTAATTTCAGTCACACAGGCCTCCTGGCTGACCTTGGAACATGTCAGTAATGGTATAGCTACCAAGGTGATGTTGATGAAAGTTGGGGTTGCAGAATAGAATATTAAGAAATAATCTATCAAGAAAACAGGTGAGAAAGAAGGAAAATAGGGGCTTATAACAGGTTAGGTAAATTAAAAACAAACATAAAATAGGAGATTTAATATAATAGCAATTATATGCTCCTATTATAAGACAAAGATGGTCTGATTGAACTTTTTTTTTTTTTGAGACAGAGTTTCACTCGCTTGCCTGGGGCAAGTGCCGTGGCGTCAGTCTAGCTCACAGCAACCTCAAACTCCTGGGCTCAAGCAATCCTACTGTCTCAGCCTCCCGAGTAGCTGGGACTACAGGCATGAGCCACCATGCCCGTCTAATTTTTTCTATACATATTTTTAGCTGTCCAATTAATTTGCTTCTATTTTTGGTAGAGACGGGGTTTTGCTCTTGCTCAGACTAGTCTCGAACTCCTGAGCTCAGAACAATCGGTCCGCCTCGGCCTCCCGGAGTGCTAGGATTACAGGTGTGAGCGACCGCGCCCGGCCCAGATTGAACTTTTAAAACATGCTATTTGCTGGTTATAAATAACACATCTCATCCCCTAATATCTATAGGCTGAAAATAGAATGAATAAATCATCTCAAAATAAAGAAACAAAAAGTTGAAAATAGCTCCCAAAAATGCTGGTTAAAGTATACTAATATCAGGTAAAGTACAAAGAGCATAACTAGAGACAAAGAGGAGAACTTCATATGAAAGGGTCAATCCATCTTAATTTATTCTTACCTAATATCATAGACTCAAAATATAGAGAGCAAACATTGACAGAAGTACAAGGAGAAATAGCCAGTCACAGGTCCCAACCCAAAACACAACACTGCAGCTGGCTTTGTTCTGCAAATGCCACCTACTGGCAGGATGACAACTTGTACAACCCAAAACAGCAATTACTGATTCAATCCTATAGGGCATGGCTGATTCTTACCCACAAGCACCACGTACTGACTTGGAGATTAAAGTGACTTGGAGATTAAAGTCTTTCCAAGGTAAGCAAACACTAAGAAAATTTGTCACCACTAGAACTGCCCTATAAGAAATGCTTAAAATTGTTCTACACATGGAACAGAACAATCAACACCCACCAGTATAAAAACACCAAAAAGTTAAACTCACAGTTCTTCTAAAACAGTCACTCAAGGGAGAGAACAAAGCAACCAGGTAACAATGAAAATGATGACCAGAACAGTGTCTCACATATCAATACTAACATCAAATGTGAACCATCTTAATGCTCCCCATAAAAGATGTATATTGGCTGAATTGACAAAAAGGAAAACACACACACACACACACACACACACACACACACACACAACCCAAATATATGCTGCCTCCAAGAAACCCATTGAACTTGCAAAGATTCTCATAGACTCAAGGTAAAGGGGTAGAAAAAAATATTCCATGCAAATGGAAACCAAAAGCGAGCAGAAGTAGCTATTCTCATTTCAGATAAAGTAAATTTTAAAACAACAACGGTAAAAAAAAAAAAGACAAATATAGTCATTATACAATGATAAAGGGATCAATTCAATAAGAAGATATAATAATCCTATTAATATATGCACCTAACACAGTAGCTCCCAGATTCATAAAACAAGTTTTACTAGATCTAAAGAAAGAAATAAACAGCAACATCAAAATAGCTGGGCACCTCAACACTCCACTGACAGAACTAAACAGATCATCAAAGCAGATCAACAAAGAAACACTGGACTTAATTGCAACTCTAGAACAAGTGGACTTAACAGACATTTATAGAACATTATACCTCAAAACTATAGAATGTACATTCTTCTCATCAGCACATGAAACATTTTCCAATTTAGATCATATGTTTGGGCACAAAACAAATCTCAGTATGTTTAGAAAAATCAAAATCATACCATGTATATTCTCAGAGCACAGTAGAATAAAACTAGAAATCAATTCCAAGATGAACTCTCAAAACTACACGAATACATGGAAATTAAATAACCTGCTGCTGAGTAATCCTTGGTTAAATGATGAAATGAAGATGGAAGTAAAAATATTTTTCTAATTAAATGACAATGGTGACACACACTTCCAAAATCTATAGGATACAATAAAAGCAGTGCTAAAAGAGAAGATAATAAATAGTCTTAAATGCTTACATCAAAAAGACAGAAAGATTGCAAATTAACAATCTAATGTCACACCTCAAGGAACCAGAATGAGAAGAACAAATCAAACCCATAGCTAGCAGAAGAAAAGAAATAACAAAGCTCAGAGCAGAACTAAATGAAATGGAAAGAAAAAAAAGGATTAATAAAACAAAAAGTTGGTTCTTTGAAAAGATAAACAAAATTGATAGATCAGTAGCTAAATTAACTAGAAATAGAAGAGAAAAGATTCAAAAGCTCAATCAGAAATGAAAAAGGAGACACTACAATTGATACCACAGAAATACAAAATATTATCCATGAAAACTTCTACACACAAAATACAAAACCTAGAGGTTTATTTTGATAAATTCCTGGACACATACAACCCAACAAGATTGAATCAGGAATATATAGAAATCCTGAACAGACCAATAATGAGTAGCAAGATTAAAAGAGTATTAAAAAATATCTCCCAATAAAAAAAATCCATGTTAGATCACATGGATTCACAGCCAAATTCTACCAGTCCTACAAAGAAGAACTGGCATCTATTCTACTTAAACTCTTCCATAACATCAAAAAGGAGGGAATCCTCCCTAACTTATTTTACAAAGCCAGTATCACCTTGATACCAAAGCCAGGAAAGGACACAACAACAACAAACTACAGAACAATATTCCTTATGAACATAGATACAAAAATCCTCAACAAAATATGAGCAAACTGAATTCAACAGCACATCAAAAAGATAATCTACCATGGTAAAGTGGTTTTCATCCCAGGGATGCAAAGGTGGTTTGATATATGTAAATCAATAAATGCAATTAACCACATAAACAGAATTAAAAACAAAGAACATATGATCATCTCAATAGATCCAGAAAAGTTATTCAATAAAGTACAGCACTCCTTCATGATAAAAACCCTCAACAAAGTAGGTATAGAAGGAACATACCTCAAAATAATAAAATCCATAGATGACAAACCCATAGCCAACATCAAAGCGAATGAGGAAAAGTTGAATGCATTCCCCCTAAGAAATGGAACAAGACAAGGGTGCCCACTGTCACCACTTCTAATCAACATAGTATACGGGAAGTCCTATTCAGAAAAAATTTGGCAAGAGAAAGAAAAAAAGGGCATCCACATCAAAAAAGAGGAGGTCAAAATATCCCTCTTTGCTAATAATATGATCTAGCATCTAGAAACCCTCAAAACTTCACCAAAAGACTCCTAGAATTGATAAATGAATTCAACCAAGTCTCAGGTTACAAAATCAATGTACAAAAATCAGTAGCATTTCTATATATTAATAACAGTTAAGCTGAGACTCAAATCAAGAATACAATACCATTTACAATAGCTGCAACAAAAATAAAATACCTAGGAATTTACTTAACCAAGGAGGTGAAAGATATCTACAAGGAGAATTACAAAACACGAATGAAAAGAATCACAGATGACAAACAAATGGAAAAACATCCCATGCTCATGGATTGGAAGAATCAACATTGTTAAAATGTCCCTACTGTCCAAAGTGATTTACAGATACAATGCAATTCCCACCTAAATATCAATGTCTTTTTTCACAGATCTAGAAAAAATAATCCCAAATTTCATATAGAACAAAAAAGAGTCAAAACAGCCAAGATAACTTAAACAAAAAGAACAAATCTAAAGGCATAACATTACCTGATTTCAAATTACATTGCAAGTCTATAGCAACCAAAACAGCATGGTACTGGTACAAAAGTAGTGACATAGACCAATGGAACATAATAGAGAATCCAGAAATAAAACCATATAGCTATGACCAACTGATTTTCAACAAAGGAGACAAAACCACACACTGGGGAAAGGATGCCCTATTCAATAAATGGTGCTGGGAAAATTGAATAGCCACATGTAGAAAACTGAAACAGGATCTGCAGCTCTCACCACTCACAAAAGTTAACTCATGATGAATTAAAAACTTAAATGCAAGACCTGAAACCATAAAAACTCCAGAAGAAAACATAGGCAAAACTCTTCTAGACATCAGCCTAGGTTAAGAATTTATGACTAAGACCCCAAAGGCAAATATAGCAACAACAAAAATAAATAAATGGGACTTAATTAAATTTAAGTTTCAGCATAGCAATGTAAATAACCAACAAAATAAATAGACAAACTATAGCAATGGAGAAAATATTTGCAAACTGTACATTAACTAATATCCAGAATCTACAATGAACTCAAACAAATCACCGAGGATAAATCAAATTACCCCATTAAAAAGTGGGCAAAGACATGAACAGAGGTTTTTAAAAAAAAGACAGACAAATGACCAATAAACATATGAAAAAATGTTCAACATCACTAATCATCAGAGAAATGCCAATTAAAACTACATGAGATACCACTACACTAACAGAATGGCTATTACTAAAAAATCAAAAAACAATAGATGTTGGTGTGGATGTGGTAAAAAAGGAACTCTTATACACTGTTGGTAGAACTGTAAATTAGTACAACCTCTGTGGAGAACAGAATGGAGATTCCTCAAAGAACTAAAAGTAGATTTACCATTCAATCCAGCAATATCACTACTGGGTATCTACTCAAAGCAAAAGAAGTCATTATATCAAAAAGACACCTGCACCTGAATGTTTATTGCAACACACTTCACAATTGCAAAGATATGGAATCAACCTAAATGCCAATCACCTTATGAGTGTATAAAGGAAATGTGAGATAGATGATTGAGAGACAGATAGATAGATGATAGATAGATAGATAGAATCTCCCATGAAGTACTACTGAGCCGTAAAATGGAATGAAATGTCTTTCACAGCAACTTGGTTGGAACTGGAGAACATTATCCTAAGTGAAGTATCTCAGGAATGGAAAAACGAACACCCTGTATTCTCACTAATAAATGAGAGCTAAATGATGGGTACACATGGTCATAATGTGGTATAAAGGACATTGGAAACTAAGAAGGGGGAGAGTCGTTGTGTGAGAAATAAAACTTACCTATCAGGTACAATGTACACTATTCTGGTGACGGGCACACTAAAAGCCCTGATTTTTAGCATTATACAATTCACCCATGTAACAAAAAAACTTGTACCCCCTTAATATTTTTGAAAAAAATATATATATATACACAAAGAAATGTATAAAGTAAAAATAAAAGTAAGTAAGAAAGAAAGGTACAATTCTATATCAACTCTTCAGAGAATATAAAAATAGTTCATTTTATGAGATCAGCATGATTTTGATGCCAAAACCTGTCCGACCCATTAACAGAAAAGAGAATTATGAGCTAATCTCACCAATAAACATAGGATTCCAGTAATATACTAGATAGCAAGACTAAGTATTACAAAGATACCATTTCTCCCTCAGCTTCTCTATAAATTCAAAGAAATCATATTAAAAACTCTAACATTTATTGATGAGGAAATTAACAAGCCAATTCTAAAATTATATGGAAATGCAAGTGGCTGCCAATATGCAAGTTCTCTTGAGGAACAAGGTGAGAGAATTTTTGCTCCTCTAGTTAGGAAGACTTATTATAAAGCTACTGCAATTAAGAAAAGTGATATTGTTGCAAGGTTTGACAAATAGACCAATGGAATAAATAGAAAGTCCAGAAGTAGAAATCACAAATGTATGGATACAATTTATGACAACACAATGCCTTTCAAAGGTAAATTGATAGTCTTTTCAATAAATGATTCTAAATCAGTTGAATATCTTTATGGGTAAAAAGAAATGACTCGTACCTCACAACACACAAAAATAAATTCCATGTAAGTAAAGGCAAACAAAGACACTTTGTGATATAGGAGCATACCTTCATTATGTTAAGATAAGGAAATATTTCTTAAGAAACACACATGCCACAAGAAAAAAAAATCATAAAGGGAAGGTTTGTAAATTGGACTACATTAAAACTAGGAACGTTTTTCATCAAAACACCACATTATGAAAGTGAAAGGGTAAGTCATAGATTGGAAGAAAACGTTTGTTAGATCTATAAAACCAACAAAGGGCTTGCAGATACCTATCTATATAGATAATATAAAACACTCACATGGTTCTTACAATCCAAAAGAAAAATGGACAAAAGGCTTCAACAGGCACTTCACAAAGAGGGTATCTAAATATGGAAACATATTCAACATCTTCAGTAACCATGAAAATATGAATTAAAACCCCAATGTTATGCCACTATGCAATTACCATAATTCCAAAAATTTAAAAACAAATGTTAAGAGTGATATTACCAATTATTTGCATGAATGTGGAGCAAGAGGAATGCTTATACATGCTGGTATGAATATAAATTTAGAAAACAGTTTGGCTTTATATACTCAAGTTGAACATACATAGAATCTATGATCCAAAGCCCCACTTCTAAGGATGTATACCCAATGGTAGTGTGTTCATGGCAGCATTATTCAAAATAGTCAAATCAGAAAACAACCCAAAAAAAATTTAAAAAAAAAATAAAAAATAAAAAAATAAAAAAATAAAAAAAATAAAAAAAATAAAAATAAAAAAAAAAGAAAACAACCCAAATGTCCACCAACAGAAGACTGGGTAAAGGAATTGTTGTATATTTATTCGATGGAATAATATACACCAATAAAAATGACCTATCTATAGTTACATGAAACAACATGAAGAACCCTCATGAACACAGTGAGGAGCAGAAGAAGCCAGACACAAAAATTACACACTGTGTAAATCAATCATACAAAGTTTAAAAGCAAGAAAAACTATACTATGGTATTAAAGTTGAGGAAGTAGAGGATAGAAACAGGTGAAAATCAGAAGGGCACAGGAAAGGACCTTCTGGGGTGCTGGCAACGGTTTCTTTCCTGACTCAAGTGGTCGTTCACAGGTGTTCCATGTGCAATGATTCACTGAGCCTGCACATATATTTTTGTCCTCCTTCCTTAAGTGTGTTTACTTCAAATAAAAAGAAGTTAAAATTAAGCAATAATATCCTTAAACCAGAAATTTCATCTAGAGGAATTTTATTCTTTATGTATAATACATAAGTGTATTAAAAATTAAGTTCAAGCATTTTTGGTGAAAGCAAAAAACTGAAAACAACTGGAATGTTAATCAGTAGATGACAGGTTCAATAAATTATAGCACATCCAGGAATATTAAGAAAATTTTAACAAGAATGAGGCATCTCTATGCATGCTAATATGGGACAATCTCCAACATTTATTTAAGCAAACAATCAGCAGGAGATATAGGACAGTGTGCAAAGTATGCTATCATTTCATTTGTGGTTTCCTTTTTTGGGAAAAAAATTATTTTTATTTATTTTTATTTTTTTTTATTTCAGCATATTACAGGGGTACAAATGCTTAGGTTACATATATTGCCTCTGTCCCACCCAAGTCACAGCTTCAAGCATTTCCATCCCCCAGACAGTGTGCAACACATCCATTGGGTGTGAATATACCCATCTCCTCCTTCCCCCTCCCACCTGCATGAGTGGATTAATAAAATGTGGTCTATGTATACCATGGAATACTACTCAGCCACAAAAAACAATGGTGATCTAGCACCTCTGGTATTATCCTGGATAGGGCTGGAGCCCATTCTACTAAGTGAAATATCCCAAGAATGGAAAAACAAGCACCACATGTACTCACCATCCAATTGGTGTTAATTGATCATTTGTGTTTAAAAATGGGTGGAAGATATGCATATGTGTGTTTTATATATGCCTATAACTTTTCTGGAAGGATGGATGAAAACAAAACCTAGTAACAGTGGCTGTCTCTGAAGCGGGAAGCAGGAACACCAGAGGTCATGGATGGAAAGGAAGCTTTTTTTTTTACTGGTTTTGTTGGCATCATATGAACTTAAATTATGTATATGTTACCTTTTCAAAACAATAAATTAAAAGGTGATATATATTTTTTAATAAGTTGAAATGACTTTGTAAGCCCAGTTCCCAACAGCCAATTTTTTGTTGTGTTTGGATATTTGTGTGTATCAAATTGCCCTTTCTTGGGGGAGCTGACATGGGCTGGGGTGGAGGCTGGGAAACAAGTGTCCCCGAGGGGTAACGAAGGCAGCTGAAAGCCAAGAGGCAAGCAGAGACGGGTTCAAGGAAGGAGGACAAGAGTGCAGGTGGTCACCAGTCTGAAGAGAGCTAGCAGCAGGGATGATGAAGCCAGTTAAGAAGCTGAGAAGTGCAGGTCAGGGAGACTAGACAAAAGTGAAAGCACATGATGCAAAGGACCTGCAGACGGGAGGCTGCCCAGGAGAGAACATGCTGTGATATTCTCGACTTGCTCTCACGAACCTGACATTACCGGCAGAGTTTAAAGGGCCAAGGACAAGAAGACACCATGCTCTTACCGGTTTATTTGTATTGATTCAAAATGTGATCAGCCCAACAATGCAATCTCTGTCCTCGCCGCAATACTATGTAATAGTGTGTGCACCCAGTGGTCTTTAAAAGGGGCTGTTGATTCGCCAAGTTTCTAAAGCATAAAAACATAACCTTCCCTCCGAGTGGCTTACCAGCTTTTCACATGGTGAGCCCCGAGTGGGCCTGAGTCACTGGCTGATGGGAAAATGGGTGCATAAAAAGACACCCCCTCTGATTATCTTTTCTTAGTGTCCCTGATCTGATCACAACACCGAGGTTCCAATCACATAGTTCACACCACTTCCTTTAAACAGATTTATCCTGTTAACAACCATCATGTCGACATTTTACCTTTAAAATTTGTTGAAGGGGCACAGCTTTGGAAGGATATATTCCAGGGCATCACATGCCAGGCCAAGAACTTGTTACATTGATCTCCAGGACCCTGAAGGCTAACTCCCACAAGAGCAAAACCTCACATCAGGGGAGCAAACTGAACAGTAGGACAGTGCCAAGGCCACCAATCTGAAGGAGATCCATTTCCCCCGATTACCTTCTAGCCAACAGAGTCCTTTTGCCATTTAACACATCTATAGCTTCTGTACAGTGATGCCAAGTTTATTCTCTGTACAGTTTTTTGTAAATCACATCCAAAATATGATTTGGAAAAAAATGCACCTTCTTATGAGCCCACTGTGTACTTGAAAGACCCAGTGCACAAATCATTTGCACCTGTACCATTTCCATCCGGTTCTAAGCTAATTTTAAAAAGGCTCTGAAAGCCTGCCAACAGCACATGTGCACAGAAGATAAAATGTAATAGCAATTAATCCAATCATCTCTGATTTAACGTTAATTTAACCCAGTGGATTATGCCTTGTTTTGTGTGCAACTGTGTTGATCCTGCTCCATTTCAGAGAGCCCCCAAATCAATCAAGTCACAATCCCTAATTGCAGTCAAAATGGGGAATTCCACTCAGCAGGGCCCTTCTCCAGAGTATCTATTCCTCCCAAGGAAGAAAGGGAAGTCAAAGAAAGAGGCGTCTCTAATAGCAGGCTGCTAACATCGCAGCTGATGGTGTCAGGACTAGCTACGAGCAGTGGCCTACTGTTTGCTGGCATATTCAATTGCATCAGGGCTTCTTGCCAGAATGAACAGGAAAGGACTATCAGAGAAAAGCCAATGGAAGTATAGTTGCTGTTTAAACTAGAAACAAACAAAAACAACAAAAATTCTGGGGGCACAATGTTTTCCTTTCCCTTTATTTGCAGTATAGATTGAATGACTATCACGGTTAAAGACCTGAATTAGGACAGCTGTAATTGGAAAGAATACCATCCTTCCCCCCTGGGTCTGATTTAACTGGGTTAGATTGTCAGTCTGCATTCTTGGAACCAAAGGCTAATTGTGAGAACATTTGTATTATCATGTGCAAGGAAGGGAGAAAGTTTGAGGTTGCTAATTCCTCCTATTTAAATTTTCTTGAGAATGAAAATCATAAAAGGTGTTACCTGGGCTCAGGACAGCCCCAGAAGTTCAATTGTAGTTCAGTCTTAGTTAAAGATTAGTTAATAGATACTTCACATAGAGTGCCACCATGTTCTTTTTCATAATTTTTCTCTCCCCTCCTCCCTTCCTTTGCAGCTGAGAATAATTAACTGTTCTTTTGTGAGTGTCATTTGTTCTCAAGGAATTAAATGCCACCTTATTTCCCAGCACAAGAATTCAACTGTCATAATTATAGCTTCATTTCAGAAGCAAAAAAAAAAATCATAATTTATTACAGATTGTTCAGCATGTGAGATAGGTTTAAATGTCATTGGAAGTAAATTGTGGCATGTCATGAAGGGGTTTTAGCCACCACTGTAATTGATTTATAATTTCACATTTAAAATGAACAACATTCACCCATTGTTCTTGTATTATATAACTCTGACAGCGATCCCTTAAGAATGAGGCATTCAACTTGGTCAATACACAATAATAATAACAATAATAACAATAACAATAACAATGATATGCCAATTTTAAAGATAAGCAGTAAATTAGCATAAGCACTAAGAACGTATGTGTTAAAAATGGGAGCTCAATCTCTGTAATAGAAGGTAAAAATATATTTCAGAGAGAATGCATTTGGATATTAGCATTGAACTCCATAAAATTAAATGACTCCCAAGGGTTTTAGTGTAACTCATAAAATTAAGGACCATCAGAATTAAGGTTTAAACTATTCTCTACCCAGGGTTATAGGGAAAGATATAATAATTAGAGAAGGTGGAGATGATTCTTTCTATTTCTAATTTCAAGCAAAGAATCAATTCCACTTTGAACAGTAATTTACTGGGTTTACAGTGTGACCGTAGCACCCTGAGACCACACAGGGGTAATAGGTGGATGGTGGAGGAACTGCATAAATACTTGATTAGACCATTAACTGCCTACAGATCCATTTTGTGCAAGACGAAGTGAGTTCTGTGATGATTCTTATACCTCAAAATCATATTGATAGATGTATGCCACTCGGATGTGAATACAGAAGCAAACACAAGCTCACACAAGGACTGGGACAATTGGTGGCAACCAAAACACATAAGGCACAATTTAGAGGCAAAATCAGAACCTTCCCACCCCATTCCCCACCCTCTAGTCGATGGTCTTTTGAAATGCTTTTTTTCTCCGTCCTAGGAAAGTCAGTAAGGCCTTAAAAAGTCAATAAGATAGTCCAGATACAGAAAGGCTTCTGGAAGACAAGGTGTGGTGGGCTAAGCAATGGCACCCTAAGATGTCCGTGTCCTCATCCCTGGAACCTGTGAATGTTACATTCTATGGCAAAGGGATTTTGCACATGTGATTAAATGTAAGGGTTTTGAGACAAGGAGATTATCCTGGGTCATCAGGGCAGGCCCAAATGTAATCACAAAGATCCTTACAAAGAAGGTAAAAAGAGTTTTGACTACAGTAGAGAAGAAGGCCACATGACCCCAGAAGCAGAGTTAGAGTGATGCAGCCAGGAGCCTAGGGATGCTAGCAGCCTCTAGAAGTGGGAGAGGCAAGGGCCAGATTCCCCACTGGAGTCTTCAAGAGACACCCAGCTCCACTGACGTCTTGATTTTAACCCCAAAAGACCCATTTCAGACTTCTGACATCCAGAACTATAAGAGAAAACAACAATAGCTGTGCTGTTTAAAATCGCTAAATTTGTGGTAATTTGCTACAGTGACAACGGGAAACTAATGCACAGGATATCAAGAAAGAACCTGATTCACTAAAACGCCTGTCACAAGATCACGTTATCTCCATATTGAGAAACGACCAGGGAGTCAGGTCTCACCCTGGCTTTGGGTTGAGGCCTCCAGCCTTATCAGGACGTGGGCTCCTCCTTTGCTGGTGCTCAGGCAGTCACTGTGTTGTCTTTGCTGGGGGACAGTCATCGAGAATTTGACAGCATTGTCAATTTAAAAGAGGAGTAACACTTTACTTGATTTAAAAGAGTCACTATTTAGATTGTTAAATGAACTTAGTGCTTTAAAATGAGCTGTGATTTTATTTATGGCTTATAAAATAGAAATTATATTTATTTAAAAACATCAGTGTATCCTATCACTTTGGGACGCCAAAGCCAGAGGATCCCTCAAGCCCAGGAGTTTGAGGTTACAGCAAGACATAATGACACTACTACACTCTAGCCTGGGTGACAGAGCAGAGACGCTGTCTCAAAAAAAAAAAAAAAATCAATGTATTACAAAATTTCCAAAATATATAGTTCGTGATTTTTCCAAACATCATTCCTTTGACCTGGTAAACGACTGCTCTGGAGTTGCCACTTAACATTTGATAAAGGTTTTCAGTAAGTCAACGATTTACAATGCAAATTTTAGACCCAGTTTTTGAAATAATTATGTATTCAGTTTGCTATAATCTGAGGAAGAAAAAAAGACACTTTTAATAAACTGTTGGAACAATACATACAATGGTTTTATCTAGGGTTACTGAACACTAATCTCCTATTGCAAATATGTTAGAATATTTCATTCCACTTTCTTTGATCCTCCACCAGGAGACATCTTCCAAGTTTGTAACTGTTTCCCTCTCTCTCCCCACCCTACTACTGGAACTAAGATATTAAAAATCTTGGCAATCAGCGTCAGGAAAAGAAGTAACACTCAGACTAGCATCATTAATTTCATTGCAAGGTGAGGCTTGTCATCTTCTTTCCAGCATCATTCTATTCATTCATTCATTCAGCAAATACCTACATGGTACCTGCTCTGTGCAATGTCACTGAGGGGACAGAATGATGAAGCAGAGAAATCCTATCAGTAACTACATAACCATATTAGGTAATAACTACAAAAGTAATAAATCGCCTTACACATAACTTATCAAATGAATCCTCTAAGACAATTATTATTACCCCTACATTACAAATGAGACTCAGAGGAGAAGAAATTCACCCAACTTTTGAGAAGTCGTTCAATGGCAGACCCTTAGTTCAAATTCAATTCTGGATACACAAAATCTGTGGCCTTAATCTGCCTGGCCAGATGAAACAAATTAACTTCCGTGAGAAGCATATAAAGGGCATGGAATGCAGGTGTTGATTACATCCCCCAGTGATCGGGGAAGACTGTGAAAGAGGCTGTAAGGACTGGGGAAAAGACTGAACATACGCAGACGGGACAATGGGTCGTCCCGGGCAGGGGGAACAACCACAGCCAAGACACCATAGTGGGGCTCTGGACTGAACGTTCGTGTCCCCACAAAATTCAGACGTAGAAATCCTGACCCCCAAGGTAGTGGTGTTAGGAGGAACGTTGGGAGGTGATTAGGTCATAAAGGCAGAGCCCTCATAAATGGGGTCAGCACCTTTATAAAAGAGACTCCAAGAGCTGCCTCACTTGTTTTCTACCATGCGAGGACACAGCAAGAAGACGGCTGTCTCAACCAGGAAGCAGGCCCTCATTAGACACCCCTCTGCTGGTTCCTTGGTCTTGGACTACCCAGACTCCAGAACTGTGAGATATAAATGCTTGTGTTTTCAACTACTCATTCTATGATATTTTGGTAAAAGCAGCCCAAATGGACCAAGACAGGTGGGAAAGCATGGAACTCACAGAGAGAAGGGGAGTGGCTCAGCTTGGCTGGATGCAGGAGTCAGCACAAATAATAAAAAGTAATGGTAGAAACCTCATTTGGTGCCAAGTCATATAGAGCCTTAAGTACAAGCTACAGGATTTGCTATAGAGAAAGTAATTGTCAAGCAACTGGTCAAACAATTTAGTCAACAACACTTCCTAAGTAATTTTTTCCTCCTACAATATTAGAATAAACAAAAGAAATTTCCTCTGATGGCGGACTAGTTGGAAAAATAGGACATACATATATTAATGAAGTATAATTCTTGCGAGCAATGAGTTAATATATTCAGATTAATATCAAGCATTAAATATTTTATTAGAAAAAAGTAATAAGGGCTTTTAAATAATTAGCATCACACATAATTTTAATAGTATCACACATAGACATAAAAGATGACTAAACAGAGCAGTACTCCAAATAAGTGTTATTTCTGAAGTATACTCACCTCTGGTCTTTATTTGAAAAAACAAATCATATGCTTTGGTGAGCTTCCAGCCTTTCGAGTCAGAGGACACAAAATCTCCTGCCCTCCAGAAGTTTTCAGTCCAGTAGGAGAGTGTGACGGACTGTATCATTGTTCACAATATTATCGCACCTCCCTCCCATGGGAGTATTAATATAATACATCTCCCCTTATAGCTTGTTTTAGCTAATGAAATATAATCAGAACAAGTTTCTAGGCAGAAGCATTAAACCCAGATGTGTACTTTGCCATGATTTCCCTTTTTCCTCTGCCGTGAGCCCAGCAACATCCCGGAAAGAAATGGGAGCTGCTTTCTATCAGGTCCCCTGACAGGGACCAGGGCCATGGCCAACACATGATGACAATGTACAAAGAGCAAGTAGTAAACTTTTGTTGTGAGCCACAGGGTGTAGTATTGAGATTTGTCATTGAGCAGACTGATACTGCGAACTAACATGAGAATATGAGCAACCACAATATAAGGTCAAGTTTATGGAGAAATGCAGGATTCCAAAGGAAGAGGAGACCATTTATGCCTAGATCATATCATTGGCCCAGCCAAAAAATGTTTCCCTTTCTTTCCAGTGTCTTTTTATGTTGTTTGCTTTAAGATTTAGCACTGAGTAAAGCAAAGACCCGATAGCTAACTCATCAGCTGATCCTCATTCCCTCTCTTGCACTTGGTGCTGAGTTCCCACGTACTCTAAATCCTTTGTCAAGGACCAGCCAAAGTGCTGCCAGGCCAGTGAGTGAACCACTTGTTCACTCAACACAGAGTCACTGAGCATCTACCATGTGCAGCTTATATGAGCACCAGAGAGTCAGAGACGGAAGAAAAGAGTCCTGCCCTCAAGGTGCTCAGCATCTGGTGAAAGCACAGAATGTGAGGGGCCACCACAGAGTACACAGGGCATGAAGGAGAGAGGTCTGCTTGAGCCTGGTCCCCAGAAGGGAGAGATGGGTTATCTACTGGGATAAGGGAAACCTGAACTCAAAGTTGAAGGAAGAAAAGGATTTAGCCAGATGGAGGGAAGGAAAGCACCGGCACCCAGCACCTGCAAAACCAAGAGCAGTGGGGCAGTTTGGCTCCCCAGGGAACTGCAGGTGTTTGGACAGAGGGAGTGAGACAAGGGGTACAGCATCAGAGAAGGGGGTTTGTCAAGAAAGGCCTTTCAAGCTACACTAAGAAGTTTGAATTCTGCTCCAAAGGCGGTTGGATACCACCAAAAGCTTTTAAACTGTGGAGTGGCATGATCAGATTTGCATTTTGGAAACGTTTGTCTGGCAGTGCTGGGAAGGGGAGATCTGAGAGAAGCTGTCCATGCTTGGATCAGGGAAGTTAGTTAGAAAGCTCCTGCCATAATTCTAGTGCTTCCCGCCAGAATTTGAGAAGCTTTATTTGGGAAATAGAGTTTCTCAAAGACATGTGAGGAAGGGAATTAGCTCATAGCTAGTGAGCTGCAAACCAAGCAAGGAAATGCCGAAGATGTCCTGATTCTTCTCTGCCTCTTTGAAGAGCTTTGGATTTTTTGAATTTTTTTTTTATTTCAGCATAATATGAGGGTACAGATGTTTAGGTTACGTGTGTTGCCCTTGCCCTCCCTCCCCCCCTCAGTCCAGGTTTCAAATATGTCCATCCCATTGCGTGGTGCACATTGCACTCTTTGTGTACA